>JAYRBW010060556.1:0-10720 GCA_036023295.1 Invenusta paracnida | reverse complement strand
ACATATTTAATTAAGTACGTGCAAAGTTTCAAATTATAGGGGGGGGGGAGGGGCTAATCAGTGCCACCACCCCCTCAAAATATAGAGCCAGGTATGGATACAGTTCAAATTTTATTAATAAAAAAAATTATATGATCATATTACAATTTATTGAAATATTAGATTATAAGAACCAGTTGTATTAATAGTTTTCATCTACTTTTAATATGGGAATATATATACAAGAACATACAAAATACTTAATGCATGCTATTATACTTATATCTGGCCTAATAGCATGATCCAATAAATATTATTGCCTACAATATATTGTATTTTTAAACTTTATACCTATAATTATTTGTGTTTTATTAAAATGCCTTGTAATTAAATCATTGTACCAATTCTTAATCTTTCCATAAAATATATTTACATTTAATTATTCAAATTATTATTGATGTACTCTTATATATTTATATTGATGCTCTTTGAACATTTTTAAATAATTTTCTTGAAATTAATATTAAAATTGTAAATAACAGTGTATAAAAGAAATAGTAATCTTTAAAATACTAATAATTATATTTATGATTTTTTTAAATCAATAAACGTTAATAATTGTCACCTTTGATACAGATAAATTGAACGTTATAGATATTGAGGGGTACGCAATTGACGATTATCAATTATATATAAATGAAGATTTTTCCATATAAAAGAATCAATAAGAAATTAATTTTTATTATCACTGTTAATATAAACATTTTTGGTAAAATAGCAATTGTTTCGGTGACTCATTTGTTAAATCTAGAATTCCAGATTCTCGAAAATAAATGAAAGCATTAAAAATATTCGAATTCTTCTTAAAAAAGAAATAATGTCGTTGTCAACATCGTCAACGTGTAAAAGAATGATAATATAGTCCTTGTTTGACCATATTTTTCATAGAAAATACAAATACACAATTCTTCCATATTAAATCGCTAAATAATAGCTTTTGTAAAATATGATTATAAAGGAATTTTTTTCACGCTTTACTTTAAACTGAATGGTTTACTTTATTTTTCTACTTATGAAAATTGCAACATGGTAATAGAAATTTTGCAACTATAACAATGGTTAAGTGAATGATTTTCTAATTTGCCTTCGATGAAGTTAATTTTAGACATATGCGCTCCGATTATATATATTTTTATTATTTACTACCTGCTTTTCTTAAATTGTGTGTGAGGAAATAATTGCTTTATATATCAGATAGAAGGAATAGAATTCAATATCAATATCCAATCATAATTCAATACATATGTATGTATACAGGAATTCATAATATAATTTCCATTATGTTTGAATCTTTTGTTTTTAAAAAGATACAGTTGCTTGTTTTTCGTATGGATTATTGATACTTTTAGTCAATATAAGTATGAATATTATTATTGATTATTTAAGTGATATTATATATAAGTTTGGAAATAGTAGTAAAAAAACTGATTGTTTTACTTTCTGGCAAATTGTACAGCTAATATATTACAGTAGCTCCTTTTTGTCCCATTTATTTTATCTCGTCCATTAAAGAAAATCGCCTAAGCAAAACCCAAGGCCGCCACTATACTTTAGGAAAATGTACACAAATTACCTCCGTAGTCGCGAATTTGGAGGGGTCTCGGGTGGTGTTCCTGTTGGGGGGTTAGGAGGGCGAAACACCCCTGAATTTTTTTTAAAATTCAACGTATTAAATGTATATTTTTAAGTGATTAAGGAAGTGATTGAAATTTAAATTAAATTAAGAAAATTTAGGAAAAGTGGACTTTGAAACATGACAATAAATTTACTAATGAATCCAAACAGTTTATATATCAGGCCCGTAACTAAAATTTAATAAAGGGTACTTGCTCGTTTAAAATTTTCAAAGGGCACAATATTTATATATAAAAAAAAACAGTTCTTTAAAAACTCTTTCAAAGGACAGAATGTCAATTCTACTTAAAATGGGTCATACATTATATAAAGGGCTATATTCTGTGTAAAAATGACAATATTTTTTATAAAGGACATTTATCTCTCATGAACAGGACATTTGAGAGCGAAGTTTTTTTTATAGTAAAAAATATATTTCTGGGGAGCGTGAGGGAGAAGTGATTGTGCTCACTTGTGTTTCATGAAGCACAGGTTACAATCGAAATTTAGAATTCCCTTGTAGATTTGTTAACAAATTTACGAGTCGAAATTACAAATCTAAAATAAATTTTTGAATAGAATATGACATTATGTTGATATTGGAATGCATATTTTTAAAATGAAAATCAAATTGATGTTACTTACATTGAATCCATAAATATATGTGGGTATTTTTAGATTTTTCATATCTATATCTACTCAAATATCTATTATACTTAATAAAGAAATACTAATTAATTGTACTATTATAGTATAACCCAATACTATTGCTGCTTTTTTTTAGTTATCTACTCAGCCAATAAAAACATGTGTGTAACAGTCACAACATAAAATAGGCATATATAGTTAGTTAACCTTTAAATACTTTTATAAGTAGAATAATATGGGTATAGTAAAGAAAAGATCAGTTTATTAAAAATGCTGTCTGATTCAAGGGATGAAGAAAATATTCCTCATCGATGTCAAGGACCTTTTAAAAACCGTAATGAGTTTCTCGAGGAGGATTTTAAACTTCGTTTTCATCTATTTCGTGACTCTGCCGAAATGCTTGGGCAACGGATATGTCCGGATCTACAACATGCAACAGAGAGACCCAATTTAAGACCCGATTTATGTGCTCATAAAGTATGTTACATTATGATAGACAATTTCTATAACGACATACATTTTCCTGCTATGGACAACAATATATCTCAACTATTTTCTGCATGCAGTAGCTGGGATGCCATCTGTCGCTGGCTGCTTTGATGGGACCAACATTGACATTGAATCCCCTCGCCAAAACGAATACGTGAACAGACGTACCATCGACATTCCATAAATGCTATGGCGGTCTGTGGACCAAATCTTCGCATATTTTATTAAATATTTCAAATAAATATTTATTTAAATCTTCGCTGGCCTGGTTTAACTAACGACGCTTGAGGGCTACGAAACAGCAGTCTCGCCTAAGATTGGAACGAGGAATTTCGTCTCTTCCCCAATGCAGTACTACTCTGAGATAGTGGGTGTCTTCCATGGTTGGGGACACCAATAATCATTCCAAATTGAACGCCAGCCCAAAAAGCTTACAGTCGTGCACACAAAAATACGACGACTTATAATTGATTTATATAAAGTATATTATTTGTATGTTTATGCAATGTATAGCGTAGCTGATAAACTTAGTACCTAATATCTATTTAAAAAATATATAAATATTTCACTGAATACAAACATTTTGAATTATTATGTACATTTATTTTTAAATTATTTCCATTTTAGGAGGGGGGGGGGGTGGTGTGCAGATAAACATTTCGCCCCCATTGAAGTTTTAGGGAGGCAGCTGCCCCCTCTGCTCCACCTGCTGACACCGCCTCGGATAAAAATCTAGGTAGACTGATTATAAATCAAAACAACTACGATGAAAACAGTAATTGAGATAGAGAGAGAGATACCTATTGCACACCTTCTCAACAAATATTTGTAATTCAATTAAATTTCTATTTGTTTATTAGGTACAGGTGAAAATGATGATATTTATTCCTCAATAATATTATTATCAGCCACGTTCTAAATAGATAAATATGTAAAGTTCTGGTAGAGGTTAACTGCACTGACCTCGTCGGAGACGAACGTATATTTTTCAAGCCATAGTATAAGGTTAATGGGTAAATTTAATATAATACTTAACAAAATGTAAATCTGAGGGAAAATATAATCACACATGACATTGCATTTAGGTAATCGTAATGCGAAACATATAAATTGATAGTATTTTAATACAAGTCGATTTATATATATATGACATTTATATTATGTAATGAAAAAAAAGTATTATAATTAATATGTAAAGTATAAATGAAATCTATTTATATATATGTAAGACTATTTATTATTGAAAATTTGAAACAAAAAAGTTCATTATACCTCTTATTAATTCTGATAAAAATCAGTGAAAATTTAAAATAATTTATATGCTGAAGAAATTATCTACTTTTATAAAAAAATAGATTATCCACAGGGCCTTAGAAAGAATTTAAAAAGGGGCGATCAAAAATAGTCAATTTAGGTTTGGAAACATGACAATTTCCAGATATCAAGTCTATAGCATATGTCATGTTTTTAGATTTTACAACTTTAAAATGCATATACATAACTGTATATTTATACCGGGTGTCTTAGAACGAACCCCTCCTCCAAGCTCAGATAAAAATACTTAATTTAAATAGTTAAAGATATTTAAATTTAAATCTATGCATAGCCAAAAAATCATTAAACTATGTTCATAACACATATAGTATTTAAAAATAGGCATCCTTTACGGATTGACAACCGTAAAGCGAGTTTTTATTGTTAAGAATTTTTACCAGACTGACAATGCAAGAGAAGTTGTCCGGTTGTTTGAACAAACATACGGGCGATCAATTGTTAGAAAATCAATTCCTAATTTAATAAGTCGTTTTGAAGAAACTGGATCAGTTGCCGAAATTACTCATAAAGAACTTCATTGGTGACTCAGAATACAAATACTGCTTTTGTTGTTGTTGTTGTTGGAGCGGTGCGTCACGTAAGCCGAAGCTTACGGAGGTACGCTTCCATCCCCTTAGGAATGTCGTCAAGGACAGAGAGGGACGGAATAGAGGTGCCAAAACAATCGATACGTTGTTGAAATCTGGCTGGGCATGTTTGGAGCCAGTGTTGAAGGTCCTCTGTGTCCATCTTGCAGTGAGGACAAGTAGGATCTTCGTTAGATATGATGTTCCGGTAGCCAGCTAAGATAAATAAATATAATTTATTTATAAAATTTGAAAATTTGGGCCACTTGCCCGGGTGTACAAATTCAAAAGTTGGTACTGTTTGTTTATGTTTTAAACCGTGACCTCAGGATATGCTATATTCCACCATATTAAAAATATTTGTTCAATTCAAGCTCCCAAATCTATAAGTATTTGCGATGTTGAAACCGAATTCAATAAATAAATCGCGGTTAAAGAAATTTTTTTTTTACAGAATTAATAAATAATCCCCACTTATAATCGTAAGCAATTTGAATATTGTGTTTCAAAGCCAGAAATAGCTATTTAAAATGATCTCCATTGAAAATCTACAATTAAATTTGATAAATTTCCCTATATAGGATTTGTCATATTAGAACTAACTAAGCTAACTATGTATGAATTCGCATATGATGGCTTAGTTAAAAAACATTAATGATTATACAATCATTTCTCCAAAAGAGAATGTTAGATTACATTATAGTCTTTGAACTAATAATTGAAACCAATTCAACTTTAGATATTGAAATGGAAAAGATAAAAGATTTTCTATCTAGTATACTAGATAAAGTTCAAGATGAGTTAAAAGGTAAAGCAATTAAAAAATTAGTATGTTTATAAGCTAAATGTTATAATTATTTAACTTAAAATAATTCAAATGAAACCCTTCTAAAGGAGGTTTAAAAATTACAAAAGCAAAACAGAAACAAATAACACATAATAATTTTATAAATTCTCTTTTTAACAATGAAAACCTATTTAAAGAGAATTATAAATTAACAAATGAAAATTATAAAATTTATTTCATAAACAATAAAAATTAGAATTATTTTCTTTTGATGATAAAAAATATTAATAATATATGTAAAACTATTCCCTTTACTCTTTAAAATGTGATATTTATGTAAGAAATCGGTTATAGTTCCAATAGCATCATCACTTTTTACATAATAAAAACATAATTTTCATATACATATGGCCTTTTTCTGGATAAACAATAGGTTTACCATTTACAACTCCCCCAACTTATGTATATCCCTAAAAATATGACTATTTACAAACTTAGTTTTATCTTCACAAAATGTTATAGTTCCGGCTGTATTTCTTAAAATGAATAGATGTTTATCACTATCTCTTGCTTACAAATTTGTATCCTGACCATAAATATCCAATCCCATATAAGCCAGTTTATAATTTACTCCCCCCATCCAAACATATTATTTTCTGCTGCACTTGTAAACAATCTTCTATCACCATATGCTCGTGCTAAAACCAAGAAGATAAATTCATTACCAAAATTAGTAGTAGATATAAACTATTAGTACCATCAAAATGTATAACTTTTTCAGTTACTGTTACTCGTATTGTTGAATATTTTCTCATAATTATTGTTTCTACAGCAGTTACTATATCACTACTTAAATACTTACCAGCTATTTGAGTAGTTACTGAGATAACTCTATGATTAGCCTTGGGAATTTAATTTGATACCTAATCTATATTTAACACTTAACCACCAAACGGTGGAATATTCATCATTAATGTATAAATCATTAAAATATATTTCTGCCATTGCTTTAGAATTAAACTGTATTGTATTTGTATTCATATATTTCTTAAACAACATCAGCATCAGCAGTAGGATCATCATTTGGCATAGAAATATATTTAACATCATTCTCTATGAAATATGTTTTTTGTTCACCAATCTTCTTATTAACTACTTGACTCAACTTCCGCGTTTCAACATCAGCATAATAGTTATTCGTTACGTCATTGTCATCAGAAGGATTCCCAAGTTGAATAATTTTATTATGTGCATTTCATATTTAATTCTGGTATGATTTGAGATGTGAGGGAAGAATTAACATAACTCTTATTTGTAATTTTTAGTTCATCAATCTTTATATTAATTGTTTGATTAACACCCATATTTTAATATCAACAAAACATTTATTTACTGCATCATAATTTAAATTGTGTTATTAGCATAAACTTAATTATGTTTCATATCTAGATCAGGGAATACTTAAACAAAGTAGTCCTTGATCTAGATCTTTAGAAGTTAAACGATTTATCTCCATATATTTAGCTGCCAGATTAACTGCATCAGTACCAATTGTCAGATATTATTGTAATTGAGTAATTTTATTTAAATTCATATTCAAATTTCTATAAGTTAAATCATTTATTAGGAGATCAACATATCATTTTAAACTGCATAAGTGTCTACTATAGCTGGTTTATTATTTGTCAATGTATTATTATTCAGATTCAGAATCCTTCAAACGTATCTCCATCAACATTTATATATCTTCCGCTTGGTTGGGATGTGTTTTATTATATGAAATACCAAATCTTGTTGCTATTTTCTTTTTAAAAAGTTTTACTATTTTAACATATAAATGTTACACTTTATAAACTCAACTCAGTTTTAGAAGGAACTATAGTTTCAAATGTTTTTTATAATTTTCAATCGAAATTACATTCTTCTCTGTAAATCTTTACAAGGTAGCATTAATCTCATTATATGAAGTAATATGTCTTTCTTTATATGCACTCATTCATATTTTTAATCTCGTAATTAGTTCATTCATGTTGCCGGATAAGTGACTATCTATTGATTTAGCAGTCCAGCTTTAGCTTTGCCTTGCAAACCTTCATCAGTTTTTGGTGTCGATGTGTGTGTTTTGTCCTGTTCGTCAATAAATTGAGATAATTTTTTAATCTAATATTATTTGTTTTCTTTAAATCACCCGAGTTACATTTTGCATTCCGCGCAGCGCTTGTGCTTATCTCTTCCGGAGAGGGATTCATACATGTTTAAGAAGTAGTTGAATTGTAATTTATTCATCTCCAAAGTCAATATAATTGTCATTTTTATCTTTTACATCTAAATTTTTATTGCTAACATCTTTAGTGTTTAAATAAAAGTAGATGGGTTTGAATTGAGTTTAAATTATTTTTTGTACTTATAGTTGAACACTAAAAGTTGGTAATTAATAAATTATATTTATTTTGTGTTTAACGAGATATCCCCCATCGATTATATTACAATGATTGTTGATTTCATTTATATAATTTGAATGTTTGCTCTGTTTAAGGCAATGGTAGTCATTGGATACTTTGTTTTTTCAAATCCTAAAAGGTTGGCGATTTAATTATTGACATCAAAACCGAACAAATTTTTTTTGTCTAATACTAATTTAACTTTATTCAATGATATTTTTGGTTCAAATTTTATTTTATTTTTACCTAATTTTGAAGCTATATAATTAGTTAATTTGTGTATTTCATAACTTCCTTCTGGAAAGGTTAAAATTTCAGGATTTTTCCCTTTTGTATATTGCAGTTTGTTGTTTTTAGCTGCAACATTTCTAATGAAGTTGTATACTGAAAGACTTTTTAATGCTATTTTATAGTTTCTGCTCGGGTGAAGTACAATAGCGTTATCAAATTCAACATCTATTGATGAAGAATTGGAATGAATAACAAATAATTCCTCATATTTCTTATTTGTAGCATTTTTTGTAGAACTTCTTCTGTTTTCTTAGGAAAAGTTTTAGTATTTTTTAAATAAAACATTTAACCAATAATTTAAGCTTTTGTCCTTCCTTCAGTGGAATGTTTGTTTTTACTGCTGGAGTTTCTATAGTTGGAGTAGTAAACCCCTTTAAGATGGGAGGCGCGTGCGTTGTCTTCATTAGTTCTTCTTCAATCCTACTATTTCTAATTTCTCGTATTCTTTCTATATGCTTCATTTCATTAGAATAATTAATTGTATTTGAAATAGCTGTTCCTGCGTTTGCAATATATGTAGAGGAAGCAGCGTTTGCACCTGAAGATATAAACTCCATATTACCTTTAATGATAGTTCCTTCAGTATTCAACATTGGAGACATTTTAGTTAAAATAGATGATAATGAATCAATAAATCGATCACCTTCAGTTGTGGGTTCACTAACATCCATATGAAGCTCACTGTTATTCCCTAAATATGAAGTTTCATCATTCCAGTGGGAGGAAGATTCAATATTTTTTTTGCGTTCGTTGGAAAGAATTAATGCCATTTAAAAAAAAAGTAAAAATATATTAAAGGTAAATGTGAAAGTTATTTTTTATAGTTATTTATTATTCTATTGCTTTTCATATGAAATATTTAGAAAATTATCCATACTTATTCATGCTTAATACTAGAAAACAAAAAATGTAATACTTCTTTTAGAATTAATTTTGATACTGGTTGTAGATTTAAAATTGATAGAGGAATATCTTCTTCAACGTTGAAGAAACTGTTGTTTGAGTTGAAAATTTGTTAAAACTGAAAACATTAGCAATTGCAGCAGAAATTATGAAACCTAAGAAAATTATAATACATTTAACTCTTTGAATTTATTCACTTAAAAAAGTATATTTCTCTAATTTAAAACTAAAAAAAGTGGATGAGCGTTAAAAACAACAAATCTGTGGTGAAAAAAAGTCATTTGCATGAAGAAATTTATCCTTAGAGTTGGACAGTTTCTTGACTAATCAAATAGATAAAGAAGGAGCTAGATATATTCATGGAAAGAAAAAATAATCAGAAAATGAACTAAAACATTATAAGAAAATACAAAAGAAGTGTGAAAAGCATATTCAAATATAAATCTATAAGGAGATATTTTTCTCGCATTTTTAAGTTCTGTAAGTAGAGTTATTATCAAATCGGTGGATTGATTGTTGCTTCACTTGCTGATATATTATTGCTGATAGTTGCGGAGGTGTTGCAGCTGTAAAAACTATTTTAACTGAAACTATTGTATTAGGTGTAATATCAAAAGAAAAGGAAATATTATAGAACGCTTGTATCTGTTATTCAAAACTATATAAGCTTTTGTTTTTTTTCTTTCTATTTTCAAATAGTGTAGAGAAGGTAATAAGTTGACATTGGAAAATATAAATAGATTTATTGAATTACATAAAAAATGAAAAGTAAAATTAACAATCTTAAATTGAATTGGAATTTGGATAAATACACAACTGAAAGGAAGAATATTAAAACACAATAGACGATTCCCTAGTTTAAAAATATGTGACTAAGAAACAATTGCAAAACAATAAATATGAAGTTGTGATAAATTGTTGTTCTATTGGTTATTATTTATTGGTTATTTAATTTCCATAAAAATGGATAAATAAACACTTAACATAAATCTTAAACAAATCTTAAACAAAAACAAAATGAGTATGAAGATTCTGTAAAGAAACATTAAGTGAAACTTACCCGGCGGTGACTTTAACCTTTTAACGACGGTATTACAATCTCGAAAAGTTTGCCTGTCGGAACGGCTATTTAAAATTTGAATTGAAAGTTTGTTCATTAGTGTTTCCTTATTGGCTATTGTTATTTAGACGTCAAGCGCATTTCATATAAATACGTATATAGTTATGAGTAGGCGTGTTCAATCAGACAGGTATTATATTTATGTGTTGAGATACTATGTATCGATGTTTGTTAATCGAACATTATACTGTTTTTATATATTGATTCTTGTTCATAAATATCACAATGAATGTCTATAAAATCGTTACTATAAATTGTAAGTTTAAATTTGAATGTTACAAATAAAACATATTAATTAAAAACTAGTAAATAGCTGGTTGTCGTTTTTTTGGTTTAATGATATAGTTAATAAATCACAACAAAATGGCGTCGCTAGTAGAAAATAACAAAATGCCACTAAATGATCCAAATTTAACGGATATATGGATACGAACATTTGAGGCACATGCCCGCACAAGAAAAAGTTTTTCTGGCCACAGCAGGCATT
>JAYRBW010060555.1:0-10720 GCA_036023295.1 Invenusta paracnida | reverse complement strand
TATAAAAAGCTTAAATCACCATAAATCTATACAAAATGAAAAAAATACTGGTATACAGAACGCAGATAATAAAACTTGTAATAAGACAACAACAAAATGTAATAATTGGATATAAAATGAAAGGGTATTCTAAAAAAGACAAATAATACACTGTTTATGAAGGGTAAAGATCAGTGTTTTGTAGTCCCTACAAGAGGTAAAATATTACTTTAAGGAATCTTGCAGTTTTTTAACAAGTAATGTTTGCTGTTCAATATCTACCAATTTTAAAAATACAATTAAAAAGGCCTTGTACGAATTTAGCATCCGCCGTGGGACCTTGCAATTAAAGACCCAAAAACAACCAAACACAATAATAATTGCTCGCGCCAAGTCTGTTTCCAAAAGAAATCGATCGTCGATCCAAACTTTGACCAAAGAAAAGTCGAAGATACTGGAAACATCCTCCATCCGGATGTGCGGATCAACGCGATTATCTCCCTGATGAATAGAACAGTTAATATTTAAATTAGTAATAGGAAATATATAGGAAACACATATAATCAGGATCGTATTAAATGTACGCACTATCATTTACTCACATATGTATATTATGGAATAATATGAAAAATAAATTCAAAATTTGGACACACTGAAAATATCCAATACGACGTGAATATTATTTATTATAATAAAGGTTATAATGGAGGTGTCAAACTTCTAATATGACTAATTTCTGAGGTGTATGTAAATTATAAAGACTGTTTAAATAAAGTACTATTATATAGTAAGCAAATAAACAGCTCCAGGTGTAACGTGAAATTGGCAATAAAAAACTTTCAACGTGGAGGTCAGGTTTAAAAAACAGTAAACATAGCAATTAATTTATTCGTTTATTTAAAATATTCAGGATACACCCATGGAATAAAAAAACCACGTATTGTTTCAAGAACATTAGATTAATTTATCTGTACGACAAATTCTATGTTTTGTAGAAAATGGTTATGTTAAAAGCATTAGAACCTTAAAAGAAGCAAGAGGGGGGAGGGGTCAATTTACCTAATAAAACTCCTTAATTCTTTATGTACTATTGACTTCATATATTCTCATAAATATATACTTGAGAAAGTGATGTTGCAAAACATTATTCAAAATGAGCTAAGAGACCTTATTAGACATTTTTTTAAATTTTGTCTGATTTAAAATCGCCTTGAAACATGGTACTAAACTAATGTACTAAATTGACAGAAAATATTTAACTGCATATCCTAAAAGCTCCCCTAGTGCGGCTTTTAAAACTTCTGGCGCTGTTAGAGTTAAAACAAAGTTGGGTTAAATAGATATAACACTATTTAAACCTACCTCTTTACCAAACAGACCATTGAAGCCTTCCTTTTGAGAGGAAAATAAGGCTTGAAAAGACGCAATGCAAAGAATATCTGAAGTAAAATTATTAATAATTAGATAGGTCGTAAAATAAATACACATAATATGTACATTCCATAACAGTTATCATTAAAAATTTCGATTTAGCCGAAATATGGTTTAGCTTTAAATTAACATTCAAAGACCAATATTAAATAACGAAAACTGTATTTTAAAGGTATAGTTAATAACACATAATTAAATTAATTGTCATACTTGTAACCATAGATATTTGTTTTACGACACTAACAAATTTACACTAACTGTGTTATAAGTAAATTAATTTCTATGCTTGTATCTTAATAAAATATATATCTAAAATAAACTGAATTAAATGTCGGTTTTTATAATAGAAATTATATTAACAAAAATAAAAATTGGTCGATTGAAATGTGTTAAATAAGATGTCGGAAAAAATAAAAACGGGGTATTAAAAGTTACATTTATGACTTTATGGATTTAAAAACCATCACAATTTGAAAAAATATGTGTCAAATGCGAGTTACGATTTACCGGAGCACAAAGTCTATATATCTTTAAAAATGAAACGTAGTGAAATGAATATCGTGAATGAAATAAAAGCTCAAATATCTGACTATAACAGCTGATGAACAGACAATATGGTACAACATATCCGTAGCTTTTCCTTTAAGTATTTTCAATAAATAAAAATCATTCAATAGGTATATCGAATAACTATCAGATAACATAAAGTTAACTAGTACGAATTATCTGACCACCCGGCCATATTTTAAGTTTATAGATTTTTAATTTTAATTGCTCTATTTGTTACTATACCTTAACTTTTCCAATATTAAATATAAACTCACAGTTTTGCATATCTAAAGAAGAGTTCTTTTTTGCTGTCATATATCGAAGTCGATCATTCTTTGGTAGATTTGTTTGAATGAGTTTTTCCCCGAACTCAGATATTGTGGCGTGCAGATGTTCTTCCACATCGATCCCAAGAACGCGGCCATACTCTTGTAGGAACTATCGAATTGAAAAAATCGATATTAATAAAAAAATACTCAAAACACATATTTCGCATAACTTTACTTGTCATTGCTAATATACATAGAGTATAGTACTTCTCGGTTATATTATATAAATTTTTGAATGCATTAAGAGATAACAATTAATATTTATAATGCTAAAACGATTAAACGATATTTATCAATTAAGACTGTATCGTAGTAACCAGACCTTATCGTTTAAAATATTAAATTACATATATTGCACAAATATACACCCAGATGTTTTCCTTTTTCAGAAAAAAATATTAAGGAAACACTGTTTTAAAACCACAACAATCAAGTTAAATAAGAAAATAATATCAGAAATACATTATTTTAAGGGATAAGCATTTTTGAAACAGTGAAAATATATGAACAAATACACCGTTAAATATGGTTATATGGAAACATATAAATAATTATGAATAAAATATTAAATGACACTATTATATTTCTAAATATTTAAACTAAAGTTGAAAACATACTAAAATTATCAAATATCTTGTCCAAAATTGTAGTATTAATATCTATTATACCAATTCAATATTAGACTAAGACTCTGCAGTCAACAGAATAAGTAAAATAATCTTTAACAAACCCTTACCCCATCTTCGCATCTTAAAAAGGGATATCTTTCTAGCACAACAGAGGAGGACGAGCATTCGAGGATGAATGCCCTTCTGTCGGCGAATGTCATCGTAATAGCAACATTCAGTTTCTCCGATGCTTTATTTTGCAGAACAACCTTGTGATGATAGGCCTGAGTGGTGTCATCCTCACTTATGGGTCTGTTAGGTTTATAACCTGGTAAGAAATCACCGCGGAACTGAAACAAATTTAATTGATTTACAGAAAGGGAACAAACAAGTATTATTTCAATACACCAATCCTACATTACAATCATAGAGGCATAATACGTTATTAGGAATAATGTATTATTCCTCTACGAAAATGATTTGATTAAAACTATTATATAATAAACAAGATTGATCAACGAATCAATTAAAGACAGTATTACATGGCTAAATACCATGTGGTATTTCTATAGATAAAAAATATTATAATCAAATCAGTAGATTTGTTTTAAATAGATGTTAAATTATTGTTAGAAAACTACTAAGATAATTGATTCTTTCTAAGATGCTATTTTTACCCCGGACTCTCGTCTTCCTGTCACCTGACTTTAATACAAAGATTTCTGACATATGCCATTCTTCTATAATAGAACATTAGAACTCACTTTTTTATTTGGGGGCTCGCTCTCCGTAGGCATGGCAGAATTATGCGACCCTTTACGTTTTAACATAGCCGCCGGGGGGTTAATGGTGCGTCTCCTCATATTGCGGAGTTTCATGCTAATAGCACAATGCCAAAAAGCCTGTTATAAAATGACAATTTAATTGAAGTTAGTATGAAAGAATAGTTAAATTAAAAAAAGTAAATCAAAATGTTTTACTAAAGTAAATTATGTCAATGTCTATTTAATGTAAAAAGAGAAACTAAATTGTATGTACAGCAATATTTGGACACATACATTAATAAATTCACGCAAGCTTCACTTTTCTTATATTCAGTTTTCTCATATCAGTATTGCTAAATAGATTGCTATACAAGGCAATTAGTATAACTTGCAAGTAACACGACATAATTATGACATTTTTATAAAACGATTGCGTAACCTAAACATGTTATCTTGCAAAGATTAATAATAAAATATGGTTTCGTATGATTTTTTGAATATATAAAAAATTCAGAACGTCTGACAGGGTTCGCGGATGTTTACATTTAAGTGTAATAATAAATATATTAATTTAGAGAAAAACTATTCGAAACTTAAAAAATATCATTTTTTTAATTTCTAGTACATACATATATACAATATTTCCCTAATTCCATATGCTGTAAGAAACTTTATTGGGCTATTTGTTTTTTCTTAAAGAGATACCCACACTCTTCCCCTTCCCCTCCAAAAGTCTGCAAAGAGTCATTTCAGCATCTAACAATATTCAGTAATAGTGCCAAAAAATTACTGATGGTGTAGGGACTTTCTCAATGGGTGTCCCTTTAGAAAAAACGAGACCCATCTTAGGATATTGTTGAATCAGTGATATAACTGCTTCATTTATCTGGGACTGAGTTGGATATCTGATAAATACAACATATTACACTAAATATTAGGATGATATATGGTGTCATTTCTTTTTCAATTTCTTAAAAAACAAAGGATACTATACATCGGAAAATGAGTATATATATATACATTAAATTTATAAAGTTACAAAAGTTTTAAATAAAAATTTGTCAAAAAAAGAGAGAGATCCCATCATGAATGGTTATACCTCCACATATCTATTTCATAAATATAAGTTTGTTTATGATTATATACATTTAATTTTAGTGACATAATCAATGATATGGAATCTCTACGTATAACAATTTATACAAATAAAAATAATTATAGTAATGTTATGAGAAAATTAGAATTTATAATTCAAATATCGAAAAATGATATATGTTTAATAGCCTAGTAGGCTACAGTGGTTAAATGAATATAGAATAAAAATAACAAAAAATAAAATACTTACAAAACGTATTGTGTCAGCTGATCAAAAATATGGTCGAGAATTTGAGTCTTACAGTGACGTGTCATTGTTGTCAAGCTGAAGTCATGCGTCCCTATTTCATTTTTGACTCTTTGTTGAAGACCCGTCAAATTCAGTTGAAAGTTAAGGGGAAATGGTTTCAGTAATGTTGATTGACAATCCTCTTTTACTGGAGTATCGACTTCTTCTGGTGCACTACAAAAAAGTTTAATTTCGTATATAGCATATTAATGTAAATATAGATACAATTTAATTAAAGACGATAAAATATAACATCGTTGAAGTCTGGACATGTAGGTTTCATTAATTTCTTATTCTGGGGTAAAGGAATTTGAATACTGAATATATGTAGATAATAGTTCTATAGCCATATTCGATTACATAATATTTACTCAGTTATTATATATATATAAAGAAACTAATTATATATCAAGGCGTATGTGTGCTTGCTTAATGCTATATAATTGATAAAATTCAAAAGAGTTATTTATTATTTCGACATCAGGACAATGTAACTTTAAAACATTATTGTGGGTTTTTAAATGATATTTTGTGGATATATGTATATATACATAAAATATATTTTGTTCAAATACCTGTTTTCTTTTTCTTCCGAAACCATATCGTTTCTGAAAACAATTCGAAGTTTACTGCGATTTGGCAGCTCATCATTAGAATCAACGTCAATAAACTCATCAAACAGTGAGTCAAATTTCTGAAGGTGGATGACATCAGCATTAAGATTATACAATTTGCAAATTTCCGGAAGATAATTGAGAGAGTGGAGTTCCAAGATTTTGTTGCTATTTTTAAATTGAATCAAAACAGTGACCTGCCAAGAAAAGACACAGAAGTTAAATAAATTTGATGCATCAAATAAACATGAATCAGCTTAATAAGCAGTAAATAAGTAAAGCAGTTTAGGAACATGAGAGCTCATTGTAAATACTATAATAGAATGGTATATATGATATAACAAATAATACCTATAGGAATAGCTATAGCAATTGTTAAATGCATTCTTAGTAGACTGGAAAAATGTGTCCTGAGAAAAATCATCAAGATGAAAATGGAAGGTACTTTAGAGATACCAGAAGCTCATTATCCAAAGTATACAATCCAAGCGGATAGGGATCTGCAATGTCCTAAAATCGCCTCACTTGTAAGTTTCCTGATGATTGAAGAACATAGCAGCATCTATGACAGTCATAGTATTGCAGATCTAAAGATTCAAAAATTACAAAGAGAGTTGAATTGGCTTCAAATGCAAAGCAGAAGTGTCCAAATGAAAAAGAATTGTTTTCCAGTTGATCAGATATGAATACAGTGTTGGTATTATATTGCCAGGAGTTATACATCAATGATTTTCCCAATGAATATTTTCCATCAATTCCAAGTAAAGCCAGCTTGTCCTGTAATTCACTGTCAAATGAGCTAATTTGGGTTACTTCCAACTTTCGAATTAAATATGTGGTCATTTTATTGAAAGAAGTTGCAAAAAGATATGCTTGTTTGTATTGGTGTCTAATTGCAGCTGACTTGCAAACATTGACACGATTCTTGTTTCTTTGAAAACATTCCTTGAAGTAATTATGTTTCCCTTCATATCTTGCAGTCCACAAGCCAGTAAGTGGACCAAATTTTCGAATCAGTTGTGGGTAGTGTAGCAGAAAGTGTGCTTTTGGTTTGATATTGCATTGTGGAAACAGTGTCATGTAACAATAGACTAATCTATGTAGTTCAATGTCAAGGTAATCAAGAGAAGACAAAGAAAATTCGGGCATAAAAATAATTTTTAATGTCTCCAATAAATCTAAGTACAAGTGCCAATAAACATTTTATCTAGGAATTTTATTTCCAATCAACAATGGCAACATTCGTATGAAACACCATGACTCCATTGACGTTAGTTTTGGTTTAAAAGATGATATGAATGAAGGGCTGTTTGCTTTATCTGTACCATAAAATTCAAAAGCGTGGATGGATTGGTTTATCTCTCTCAGTGAAATACGACCCTCTTGGGATAGCTGAGTCAAAACAGATTTTAAAATTGAGGAAGCAAATCCGGTTTCGAATATGTCATGCATAGCATCTGGAGGTAATCCATTCACAACGTGAAAATACTTCAACTTGTTGAAGGCACTGTTTCGTTTGACACCATAAACTGTGGTCAAATCCCCATTTTCTGAAGTCAAGAGTGCTTGCTCATGGTACTGTTCTACAGTACGCGGTAAAAAAAATACAGGAGATGGATTCTGTCTGATATTTGTGAGCAGGCCATTGCAAAATCGGCAAGGTCGACAAGCTGTGAATCCCTCCATGAATCCTCCGATTGCATGTGAAGCTAAATTATCAGCTGCTATATCAGTAACAACTGCACGTACAAGAGTGTTCTTATTTGTGGGTGAAGTTACAAAAATCCCTTCAGTCTCCAAGCTTTGTAATTCTTTCAATAATGGCTCCATTATTGTGTCAATACCAGTTTCTTTAAGGTCCTTGGAACGAATAATCAATAATGGCTGAATCATGTCTAGTTTACTTTTTAAAACTCCGAGATTATGAATAGAAAAATAAATAACAGAAATATTGTGTTTGATTGATCGTCCTCGTAAAATATTTGAAAAAGTGATGTCATCAAAGTATAATTGAATTGCTAATTTCAAACTTTCATCTTTTTCATGAAAAAAGGGATTATCTGCATAGGCTGCTCCATCAAAGAAAGACTTGATTGTTTCATTTTTGTTTGGTTTTGCAGTCAAAATAGGAAATAAAATGGGATCTTCCAACATATTTTTTAGAACAGAGCTTAATGATATATATTGGAATTTTATATGGCCAATGTTTATTTCAATGGGAGCAGTAAATTTAAAAAAATTCTTAACAAATGTATCCAATTGACTCACAGTTGAAAGTTTTTCAAGAGCAGAAATGAAATTATTTATAGGTAGAGGTTCATTCGTTTCGATGTTAAACTGTTGTAAAATACTCTGAGTATAGTTTTTTTGAGCAACTATAACTTGCTGTTTAACATGTTGCATGACATGTTCAATAGCTACCCCAGATGTTTTCATGCATTCCCTCACATATAACAACTCAAGAGCCAGATTTTTAAGATGATTATATGAGGTGCTGTCAGGTATATCAATACCTTCTGCCTGATCACTTGGAGCCCCGTTTACATCATCTCCATTTATTTCTTCCATAACTTGTGATGTTGAAGCTTCTTTGTGTGATTTTACAACTTTACGCATTGACATATCATAATATTCTTCATGTTTACGAAAAATATGTTGCTTTAGTGATGCAACTAATCTAAAATCCTTAGTGCATCCATCAATTCCACACTTGATATGAAACATCGGAGTATCTTGGTGTAGATGTTCAATATGGTGAAGTAAACTACCATGTGTTACAAATGCTGATTTTGAGCAGTAATGACATTTATGCACATCCTGGATAAAAAAAGGAAAAATAACCATATTTAAATTTCAGAATTGTCATACTAAGAATGCATGTAAAAGTATCATACCTATATTTATTAAACTTATTGTACAGTTAAAACTGCGCATGCAGAACATCAGACTCCTACCTCTTTTATGGAGTATAGGAATTTGATTTTTTGCCTACGCAGTTAATTTTGCAAGATCTATCTGAGGTATGTTGCTTTGGTGAATGCTTTCAATGAAAAAAGCGTGGGTCTAAAAAGTCGGAGAAGGCTATATACTAATAAATAGTAATAATTAATTATTTAAAAAAGTATAAAAAAATATAATTAATCTTTTTTTTAACAAAACTTGTTAGATTTATTTTAATGAGATAAGTGAAGTTTAGGATTAGGAATGCCTCAATATATTAGGATCAATTTAGTTATAAGTAATAATCTATTATACCCTCACTTTAGAGTAAGTGTAGGTATGTTGCGAACCAAATAGAAATTAGAACAAATACTAATTGATTCGGACCAAATAGCAATGAATAGCTATAAAAAATCATATATATTTAACTTAAATTAACGTATTAAAAAGATACCGTAGAAAAATTCTACAATTTTAAAGTTAATCCAATCCCTACCGTAAGATTTCTCACTATATTACAATATTTCATTCAACTTTCGTCATTCCTCCACGTTTACACGTAAGACGGATATACCGTCCATTGTTCAACAATTAGTATCTGAGATTAGTAAGCAAACAATCATGTTTGCTCAATGGCTCAAGCATTCGTTATGGGCTTACTCTCACTCGTAATGTTTTTTTATCCTATATATTAATATATGTATCACGTATCTATATATAATTTTTACAAATACAGTCTACTTCACTTAACGTATATATAAGCATATATAACATATATAATAAGCCAATTTTAATTCTTAAATTTGTTAAATGTCATCCCTTATCCCATCAAAATATTTCCCACAATTTTAGTTTGAAAAGAGCAGTAAATAGTTTTTGCCGAACCTACATGTAAGGCGGCTGTGAATGAATGATAAAATAATGGACGCCAGCGGCTTGTAAAATGTTTGTAAAATAATCAATAATATCAAAATATTCTATAAATATTATAGTACTTGTAAGAAATTTTAGTAGTATAACAATTATTGGAAATAAAAATATTTCCCTCCCTAATTGTATTTAATATATGATTTAAAAATGATTTATTTACCAATTTAATAATTAAAACATTAACAGTAAAACTATAAAAATAATTTATAAACTAATTAAAAATTAATCTCAAACTTAAGGCACAAACACCCATAACAAGCCGCTTTAAAAAAATTGGTGCCCTCGTGGGATCGAACTCGGGTTGACTTAGTACAAACCGACAAGGCTTACCACTACACCAACGTGTCTGTTACTTAAGTAAATGAATTGGTGGTAGTGTAATATAATATAGATGGCTATTCATAATCGCAGCATTTAACACGAGAGTCCATTATTTTGGCATTCATTTTGGTGAGGTTTGGTAAATAGTTTATGGCTGGATTTTACAAGATCACAATAATTGTCTTTTAGCAACTATAGTTTGGTTTAAAACACTCTTGGAAAATACCTAGTTTTACCAGATATTTACTAGTTTTACTGTCTCTGATGAAAATGCATATAATGAAACCAATGGCAATAGTAATAGTAACATTTATAATAGAATTATACATTTCTATCTATATTAGTCTATATTATCTTAAACTTAGCTAAAATCGTCTAAACATGATTTGACAAACGTAAATCTTAATCAAATATCATTTATGGTTCCAGGTCAAGTCATATTTGAGACAAGTCGATTTGTGAAGGGTGAGGGTTGCCATGGGTAATTTTTTGGAATTATTTATATTCTTAATGAGCTGGAGGCCACCTCCTGTGACCTCTGTAATATAATAGGTTTTTTGAGTTACTGGGATGTTGTTTGTTAAGCCTTTACATACTTTGGTACGACTAATTGTCTCAGGTACGACTTGACCTGTTACCATAATTATTTATAATAAAATGTACTTTTAATACATACCTTTGGCTTCGGTTCGACCGACATCATGGAAACAATATAAAAACCAGATAGATAACTTTTCACGTTCACGGGTGTAGCCTAATTGCGAATGGTGCAAGAAAATTGTAATTGTAAAAAACGTGAGCCTTACTGCAAGAAATATGCAGTGACAGCGATACAAATATATGGTTAAAGACGATCAATAAATTCCGATCG
>JAYRBW010060554.1:0-10721 GCA_036023295.1 Invenusta paracnida | reverse complement strand
GGGTGGCTAGCACACCCAGCATTCTACATTTTGACACGGCTCAACTGGTAACTTTTAGTGTGTGATGTCGGAAACTGGGGGACCTGCCTATCTACATATTAATTTAAATGATTAAAGACGATTGTATTGATATTATGTACATTTCATAACCACATATATCTAACACCACATATTATAACTTTCTTATTTAAGTAAACTCAATGCAAGAGTATTGATTGGTTCGAATGTGTCTACTTAACAGCGCTACATAACTTTAAATAGGCGAACATTTTCAAATCAATGTACTAGCTGACCTAGGTATATATATCTTATCGGGACTTTATCCGTACAATTTTTTGGAGATTCATAAATGAAAATAATTTTTTGATAGTTCTAGGAGACCTTTTATATCAGTCAAAGAGGACAGTTAATTTTGTATTAGCTAAAGTGGTACATATTGGCCAATTATTTAATGTATATTTGTAATTATTTCTAATATGTACCTAGTTTAAAACTAAATTTAAAGTAAGACCAGGGTTTACTAAAACTCCTACTAGTTTTAGTAGTCCTCAGGGAAACCCCCACCACAATTAGTCCAATTCAATTATATCATTAGTATGTACCAAACTTGAAGTTTGTGAAAATAATCAATAAAACTCTTACATGTAAACATGTAATCAGTTTATATGTCTAATTTAAATTATTTGTTTTATCTGATATAAAGTTTTGAACCAAAATATTGATATTTAGATTAATATTTGCACTTACATAATGTTATATTTATGGATCTGTTTGAAACATTTTTTCCTGTTTATAATTTTTCGTGGTATAGAAGTATATGATTCATATTTATACAAAGAATATGTTAAGTATTTACACACTGATTCAATATTTACTTTTTTATAGACACAGCATTTACATATGTATACTCTATTTCCCAATATGCTTCCAGAACCGCAACTTCAATTTAATACGACGCAATACGATCGTGAATATTACAAATGGAACGGAAATGATAAAAGCAATGTAACAAATGCAACAGCAGGTACGATTTAAAATTATTCTTTTGTTAAATTCTGTTTTAAGTAATAAATCATATATTTCAAAATATATAAAAGTCAAAATTTCTGAATTCAAAATAAATATCATAGATTTTCTTAATAACAGTATATGTGCCAAGTCTAAAATCATGTAAAGAGCCCCCGTTGCATGTTTGAAGTCTGAATTGGCCGGCATATATTTTTTAATGAGCTAAATATACTAACATAAACATTTCCTGAATATTTGTTTTTAATTAACTCAATTTTGAATATAATCTAGTAAGTCATCTTTCGATCGTAATTTCAAGAATCAATGAAGTGTGAAGGTTCTTCTATGTCTCCCTGAATTGTAATTTTCTAGTTAAACAAGTACAGACTTTCGATAATTTTTATTGGACAACAACAGTTTATCTGCTAATTGATTCTCTCACATAGTTACTGAGTTCGGTTTTAGTTTTATACATTACAATTTCAAATCTTACATAAAACATTAAGGTGTAATTTTTTGTGAAATATAACAACGTTTTAAATTTATTTCAAAGTAGACTTTTATCTCAAATGTAGGAGGGTAATTACCCCCTAGCCTCCCCCTGTCCATGATATTAATTATCTCGAATTTAGTTTTCTTTATTTCTTTAAATTGAAGAAGATATGATGATTGAACATTTTATAAAATCTTAATAACTTCAAAGTTTGAATTTCATATATTTGCTACCATATATGCCAGAGATAATTTGCACATCTTATATAATCTAAATTTACTTCAATAATTAAGTTTATTCAGTGGTATCACCCATCTGGAATAAAATTATGCTAAACACTTCTTTGGCTTCTGTAGTGATACATTTTAAATCATTACTTTGTGACTTCAGGTTTTTACCAAACTACTCAAATATGTGTCTATAGTTTGAGTATATTATTGCTAAATTATGTAAAAGTATTTTCAAATATTATATTTTGTATTTACTTATTGAGGTAACTGAAGCTTATATATATTATCATTGGTATATATATTTACCAATGTCTTGATCACTCGCTTACACGAATAAGGCAAAATATATTGATAAAGTGTAAGTATAAAAATCTACAATTTCTTTTGTATTTATTTGGGTGCTTCTTTTAGGTACCAATATTAGAATTATTATTGGTGGTCCGGTGCTTCTAATAATCATGGCAATATTATGTGCGACTCTCGCCTATGTTTGCCGTCACTGCTGCAGAACTCGTCAAGGTATTATATGAATTCAATGTTCCCTTCATCTGTACTGTGTACCGTTCATTTCTTTAAATAAACCTCATTTGATAATTACTTGTTTGTGAATTATAAAATTAATGGAATTTTGAGTTTATGAAAATGTATGATCTATTATAATAATAGATATCTATCTAATAATATCATCTATAATATAATAGTGTAGATAGATCTATCTAAAATTGTATATTTAAAATAATTCTTAAGAGACGAAGGATTATGCAAATTTTATCAAAAATCCAACAATTTTCATGCTAAAATCGCTGTTTTTGATAGTAGCGCTATTTACTTTTAAGTTGAAAGAACGCTTCATTCTTTTATTAATCTTTTCTTTTCGAAAGAACGACATTCTTTTCCAAAGTTTGTTTACATTTAGTTTTTTTGTTTTGATGCGCCAGAAGCGCACCTATCATACTACTGCTTACAATATGATATGGGTTTTCTAAATATTATAATATATATTTGTATATACATATATACACTTGAATTGAAAAACATTACGACATTTATTATAATAACCACTGTACTTAAACCGTATAGGCATAAATCAAACTCAATCTACAGGTACCTATATAAGTTGCTGCGACAAACATTTAAGTTTAATTATGGTATTATTTATATCCCATGTCTACTGTAAACGCTCAGTATCAGTCGTACTTAAAGTACAGTCGGGTACCATTTTGTTGGATACCAATGCTGTTTTACCCAAAGAGTTCTCCATCTATAAATGCGTAGGAGGTTACGCTAACCATCCCCTACACAGGTCCTCTTGAGAAAAGACTTTTGGCAAATTCTATCATATAGAGCACAATTTAGTGGATAAGTTTATGAGCATTTGTTCTTAAATAATTTTAATTTGCACTACTTAGCTTAATGCATGATATGAAAAATAGTTCTTGAAAGTTCGATCGCAAACTGGTACACTCTCACAATACCTACTAGTGTCTATTTTTTGCAAATTTTATATATTACAATATGGTATTTTTAAATTTCTCAATTGCTAATAAGGAAGACAACGTAAATATAGTTTACTGCTAGTAAATATAGATAGAACCAGATTCTATATAGTGTGAAAACAAAGTTACATAATATGATATTTTGATAAATGTTTTTACAATATAGTCATACAGTAAATATTTTTTTTCTCTTATTTTTCACATACGTATATATATTATATATACCTGTTTTTTCTAAATGAAGTGGCATTCCTTATTGATAAATAAATAATAATATTTTAGATATATCTAAAAACTGTGACTTTTGTTTTCTTATATAATCAAGAGGCTTTTATTAAAATTAAAAAATTGAATTTACCTTAACATATTTACTTACTCGTAATGCAATTAAAATGTAAAATTTAAATTGCAGTAGTCGGATTAAATTGATATTTTTATTTAAAAAATGTGAGATCTGAGTTTAATTGAAAAATATAATACTAACCTGCCTAAGAATAATACAAAATAGAATGCTTAGAAATGCTGTGCGGTTTAAAACATGTTTTATCTGTTTTCAAGCTTTCGGCTTTTAACATATGTCAACCAATGTATCTTATTTAAAAGTTTCAATTTTCTATTATACCCTCAGCACAACTCGACCGGAATCAAGAAGTAAAAATAGAATTAATCAAAAGTTCAAGCAGTGTTAGAACAACCAGAGAGGTAAGAATGTACCTACATATATTTAACCAATATTGGAAAACATAATGCATTCAAATAAGTCATAATCCTTACGTTTGAATGTTGGCACGAAAAACTTTGGTTACAAAAAATCGGTCCTATACGTAATTAATAGGTATTGACGATTATTAAAATATCACCGAATTGAGAAGAATGAAAAATATTTGAGGTCATTTTTATATAACCTCAAAAGTCAATATTTCTAAATTAAGGTTGGTTGACTTAAACAATTCGCATATATACCTTGTAAATATTTTTCAATAAAATAACTCTAAAAATACATTTTTTGAAGAAATGCCTATTTAAAAAAATTTTAAACAGCAATGAAAAAAATATTTGTCATTATATTATGGAATTATCTGTTTATATTTCAATTTGCATACTATTGTTATAATGTACAAAATATACAGTATCATTATAATTAATAAGTCTGAATATCAAAATACGTTATTTCATATTTTTCAAAATGGAAAATTTTTGAGGATCGTCACTGTCTGGTAATCTTTGCAACTTTCGATTAAAAATATTTTTTGTAGCAAAAATATAATAAGCTTCCATTATAATTTTTATCTTTTTAATGATTTGTATAGTATTGTTAAGTTATTTTTGCTATACTTTACTTTATACTTGCAGATCCATAATTACAGTCATCGTACCTTCTCCATCTGATCGTTCTGCTCAATTGTTGGGTTCAGCGTCAGTAATGTATTTGTTTTTGTACACTGTACATGTTTCACGATCCATGTATGTCTTCCACGAATTTTCCCTTATTCCAAATTTAACCGAAAAGTACAAAAAGACATAAACAAACGTGCTTCTAAAATAATTAATATTAAAAAATATATATTTGGACCTGCGACCTCTTGTATGGAATAGTTACTATTATCTTAAAAAATTAACGAATCTTAGGTATTTCATTTTTATGTCTATTCAAAATGTTAGTGCCTAATCTAAACTGCTTACATTATTCTTACTACCCTTCTTTATATTTTATTCGAATACATACATATATAGGTATGCCTACAAAAACATGATCATAATCAGTAAAATGACTTTTTGATATATACAGTATTTAACGATGTAACCCGATTTTGTATATTATATTATAAGCATATAAAGTTGATACCTATATTTTATGTAATTCAACTTACATTGTAATTAAGCCTAATCACTGTAAATATATTTCTTTTAATTTTTTATTTAATATTTCTTTCAAAAGTTGTAGCTTTTTTGTTTAGACATACATCCAGCGACAATACGAGAGAGCTTCAATGAGCTCTTGGACTCCCCATAAAAACAAAGCCCTGTCGAAGTATTCTACACATGAACATAATAAATATCTGAGATATTGTGGAACATATAAAGTCAACATCTCTATGGATAATTTCAAAATTAGAATTTAAAATCTTTGTTGAAATGCAGCTAGAGACCATTGCAAGAAAGTAAATTTTACCTTAAAAGTTCAAATAGTAGTTTCATCGTATTGTAAAAATGCTTTGATTGCTATGATAACAATACTTAACAAATTTAAAAAGCTCATATTAAAATTTTACTTTCTAGTTGTAATTTCTGGATTAAATTCACTATTTCTGCCTTGTTTTTCTAAAATATTTCAAAATAATTTTCGAAATTGGAATTATGAAAGTGTTGAAAGAGGTATAGACATGAAAATTACAGCAATATTTTAGATATTTCTATTGTTCATAAAAATGTATACGTTATAATGGTAGGCTTTTGCTTTCAAATTAAGTCTAAGAATTCGTTGAAGCCAGCTCGTATCATTTTGCATTTGTAACTGTATATATCATTAAAAATTCTTATTTTTGTACTATATTAAAAGCGCCAGAATGTCATGAGTGATCTTATTTAGCTTTATTAATAATTTGGTTGGAAAATGTCACAATTATTGATTCATTTATTTACATATATTCATAAATTAATTCAGGATTTATATTTAAAGATAACGTCAAATATATATTGTACAATGTTTGAAGAATTTTTCATACGTTTTAATTAATAATAATATACGACACATCAACCCAGAATTTGTTCTAATAATTGAACAATTTAATATATAAATTACTTTTCATCTAAATAAACTGGCTATTAATGTTTAAATAATGTGAAGGTCGGGATAGGTATATAATTAACTATCTAATTTGAAAATTTTGTTTATTTCAATAAAATTTTACTGACTGACCAGTTTGGACGAATTACTCATAAAATCAGTCTGTAAATATATCGGCATATATTAGCTACATTTACTTACATAAGTGAAATATACTGATAAATGTCAAAAATAGAATGGAGCCTTCATGGTAAATGTAAATAATTCACTTATCGAACCAATCGATACTTCAGCATTCAGTTATTATTTCATATTGGCGTGGGAAAAACTTCTATGGCAACCGAAAGGGTCCAAAACGAAATTCACTCTAATAGTTATGAAATTCATACATTTTACACATATAAGTGACATTTGTGTACATTTGGCTGACCCTTTTGGCTGCCATAAACGTCGTCTCAAGATGCAGTGCTATTCGAACCCGGGTCGGTGGCGTTGTAGTCAGACAAGCTAACCACTACACCACTGCGTCCTCAGCGCGTTTTTGTCGAGTATAGGTTGAAGAAGTCGCAGTGCATGGATGCGGCGCGAAGCTGTAGAGATGGTGTAGTCAATGTTATTGTTAAAGTTAAGTTTGTTCTTTATGATAACACCCAGAATTTCCAGTGATCTGTTGAGGTCACGTTAAGGAGTGCCACCTGTTTGCTTTTTTTAAATAGTGTTTTGCTTTTGGAAATGTCAATATGGAGGTTGTTGGCCTTCGTCCACTGAAGTACTTTGTAGTGTTCGTCCTTTATATTCTGACGTGATAGGAACGCTTGAGCTTCCTGTATTTCCTATGTTGGTGGCTTGTGTTCTGTGGGATAGATAGCTTACAGTCCATTTTATGAATCCAGTAGGGAACCCAACAACTTCCATTCAGAATACAATTGTATTGTAGCCCATTATGTCAAAAGCCTTGGAGTAATCGGAAATTAACATTTGCATGCCGACGGTATCTTCGCTTTCAAGAAGCAAATGGATGTGGTGAACGAGTTTGATTAGGGCATTTGTTGTGAATATGTTGGAAGTATCACCAAATTGATAAGATCCAAAGGAGTTAACAAATATTTCGTGGATATAAGAGTAGAAAATAAAGATCATATAGAGTCTTAGATTGAGAATTTTCCTTCTTGTGTTATTAATCCATCTCTAAGATTTGACATCTTTTGTCAATATTAGTGCTAGTATAAATATTTTGGTATTACAATTTTTTATGCCTCAATACAAATATGCGTTGCCGCTTTGACGCTTGGTTTTCATTTCACAGATTCACACGCAACAGCCCATAAACCATTAATAGAAGACCCAGTTTGCTTCAAAAAGCTTTTCGTGTATCTGCCAATATAATAGTATAGATTACAGTTCCTTCTGTAAACTAATAACCTCTAAATTGTCATCCTATAGTAAATTGTTTCTCAGTAAAGTACTAAAATCTAAATTGTCATCCTTAGTAAAAGTCATCCTTAAATCCCAGTTATAACTAAAAACATTTCAACGTTTCCCATGTATCTATTTCCCGTTTTAAATGCGTATTATTTAAAGAAAAAATATTTTTATAAAAAGCTTATACTTATACTTTGTTTGTTCAATGATGCATGAAAATTGTTTTTTTACCTCACTTCGTATAATTAATAATAGTACTAGAACGGACAATTCAATACTAAAATCATTTTTTTAATGTTTATTACAATAAAAACTTAATATCTTGATTGATATATTATATTTACCCCCTATATAAAGTTTTTACAACAAAAAGTCGTAACCCAAGACTTTTACTATATAAAAGATCTTTGAAAAAATATATTTTTTCAATAATATCTAATATGAAAGTATTTTCATTTTAATAAAAAGGAAATGACCCCCCTAAAGTGAGCATAATAATAATATAATAAAAACTAGTTCTAAAACTGTTTCAAAATAGACCAAAGTTTCATTATATTAAATTAATTTGTAAAATAAATAAAAAAATACGAATTAAAATTCGTAACCAACATTGACTGAATTTCTGCAAGTGTTACATAAATCCATTAGTAATTATTAACATTTTCTATTATAAATTATTTCAATGCAAATTATTATATTGGTTTCCTCCATATGCTTATATATTTACCAACTTCACTTCCTCACTTTTCAAAAGACTAATCATAATATAAGTACGTAAATATTGTTATTTTATTCTATTTTACATATTAACTCCATAGGTGCTATCTACACTGCTCGTGACACGGAATGTTATAAACAGCATATATAGTTTATTTAATAATATGTTTATGACACTTAATATTTAGTTTGTGATACTGTTTTCAAAATTAAATCATACTCGTGTATCAACTCAGCAAGCTAATTTTTTAAATGTGGCTTAATGTTTCCGTGAGAAACCATTTCTCAAGAACAGACAAGAAATATAATAACAAAACACAGATTATACTCGCTATAGTAAGTGTACATGTAGTAACATTATATTTAAATCTTATTCGATAATTTTAAAATAATGGTGTCAAAAAACAATGTTTCACAATCAAATAAATTATTTCATTCTTTTCGTCATATGAATTTCAAATGCCATACAATCGAATTTCGATTCAAGATAACGTTAGTCTCTATCATTGCTATGAGAGACAAGGGGACTACTAAGACCTGACTGAGACGAGTATCAAGAGGTCGACAGCAGGCTTAAGCGATAGTGTATGGCTTACTTAACAAAGAAGAACTCATCAATGCTTGCGCCACGTCGCCATCGTGGAAGAGAAACCCAAATACACTTTGTATCAAGTTTAAGCTTACCTCACCAAAATGCCATTTCAAAATCAACACTTGGTCGATAGTCAATTAATTGTTATAAAAGTTTCTTTGGAGATGAAGAAGATGGCTCGTAGTTTATCTGAATTGTGCCATCTCTATTATGGTTATATGCTATCTTTGATGGAAATTATACGCCAGGTTATCTGAAACGACTATGAAAGGACATTAAATAATTCTTCCAATCTTTTATGTAAACTTTCACAACTATAGTAGTGAGATATCCTGCTTTAACAAAATATATGTTTCTATGGATTAAGTGTTATTTTGAATTTGCTATTGTTACCTGGACGTTTAAGATAAATAAATCACTTGTACTTAAGAGGATTAGTGTTAGAAAAAACATTTTCAAAATTAAATTTGGTGCCCCAAATTTCAATGGAATTAATACCTTACTTGAAAAAAGTTATTTATATGTGACTAAATTGGAATTCTTATTTGTTCAGTTAGAAATTCCGCATAATTATCTCGTCTCGTGTTTGAATGACGTGCGCAAACTTTAAACTTCCCATGTAACTTCAATTTTTAATTTTAATTTTGTGTTCAGATTTTTTGTTTTAATTAAAAAATTTTGGTAAAATTCCATCGTCTATTTGAATAAATCGTGCAAGTTCGTGCAAATTATATGAAAGTTTAAATTATATTTAGTGCGTAAACTATTTGTTTAATTTATGGATTTTAAAACATTCGATTTACTATTTGTATACTACTTAAACTAAATATAAGAAGTGTATATGTTAATTACGTTATAATTGTTTCGTGACAATGATTTGCCTCTAATTAAAAAAGTATTTTGTTTTGAATGTCCGCATTTTAACTTCGAAATTCCTGCTTTTCAATTCGACTATATTTTTTATTGATTGAGGTTAGATCCATTATCAATCATATTGATCATTTGATCCATTCTTGAATCGGTTGGCGGCAAGTTGTACTTTTCTCCCCTAGAGTTGACAGTTATCGGACCACCTTACTTACTAGATGTTGGATAAAAAATTTAGATGCTATAATTGATAAAATAAGAAGATATAGTATAGGTCTATAATAGGCTGGTTTATGGAAAAACGTGAATTTAAAATAAGAGTAAATATCGTAGTTCATCTGAATAGACAAATATATTATCTAATTAATTTTGTTTTAAATAAATAATAATAGAAAAATAAAATTCACTGTATTAAGAAATAAAACGCGGCTCTTTGAATCCTTTCTCATGCCTCCTGAGCTATTTAGTGTAAATTATAATTTACAATTTACAGCAGTTACATAATAAAGAATAGTAAATAGAATTCATTACATAAATCCAGAAAAAATGCATTATATTAAACAGAATATATATAGCTATAGATAAATGACATAACAGTTATATGTACAGAAACACAGAATTACGATCAGCTATAGGATATATATATATAGCAATTTATTCTCTGTTTAATGTAATGAAATTATTATTGAAGGTCGGCGCAGCCGGATTTCACCTAGTATTATATACCTACATTATATATATATTTCGTTATGTAAGGGTGTCTAAAAATTTGTACACATAATTTCTGACAATTTTGGAGGCTGGCCAATCAGATTTTTTAAAGACCGGCGCATGTGACATCAACGTATGAAAACATAAGGCGTATATAATTCGTATATCTTAAATACTATGGAATGCGTTTACATAATCTGATAATTTAGATACAAGTGTATGTGTGTATTAGGTAGGCATTAACCAACAGTTCGTCTATCTTAAATACAATCGAATGAGTATAAATTGCATGCCCTGTTGTATACAAACGATTGTAAACTTGTGATCACCGTTTATCGGTAATATTTAGCAGTTGTGCTTTAAGTTAAATACTCATTTATATTTATCTCACTGCTTC
>JAYRBW010060553.1:0-31328 GCA_036023295.1 Invenusta paracnida | reverse complement strand
ACATACATACATACATACATACATACATACATACATACATACATACATACATACATACATACATACATACATATATTTATAGAAATAATTGTCAAAAAAATCTCTTTCAATATTATATATTTAAATAAAAACTGATCTATATATATAATTTACATCATACTAAATAAACATTTTCATATCTTGTTTTCCAATTTTTATTTGAATATATATTAATGTAGGATAATATTTATTTAATAGACAAGTCCAAATTTATATATGTTCTTTTAATTTACTGTAATGTCAAAATGAAATGGTTGATTTAACTGTATAGTTTCAAATATTCACGATAATTAGTGCTTTATTGTAAAGTATAAGGTATATACATCAATGATAGGTATATTATATAAAAGTTTATTATAGCATATTATTTAAAATACATAATAATAATATTTGAATAAGCAGTATTCTATATATGTATATATATATATTAATATATTAAATTGTATAAAGTAAACTAAATAATTGTTATTAATATAAATTTGATATATAAATTTACTACAACTTTAATATATTTTATTGTTGACATTTATAATGTTCCTATTATTATGTTAGTATTAAATCAAGTTATGTTAATACGAGATCAACCCTATATATATTTAGTTTAAATAAATGATATGTATATATGGCTTACCTCGTAATTTATACTAATATCGGGCAAACATAGTATATTTAAACAAATATAGGGTTTAATCTATGTTAATATTTTTAATAATTTTACTCAAATTTAATGAACAAACGTATAATAAGTCGCAGATTTTAAATTATGAATAAACAAAATTTTAAAGCAAATACACAATTATTATTATATATTTATTTTTGTGTATACAATAGAGACTATCATTTTGTAAAATAAAATCAGAGGTAGATATTTAATTATAAGTAATATACCGAAAAAAATAGCAATACATAAAGCCGGAATACAACTCTATTTCTTATATAATGCAAACCCGTAAAATGCATAAATATTTAGACTTTTTGGCATCCCTGAGAAGATATTAAACCCACCTGCAACTCGTACTGCAGACAAAAACAATTCTGTTCAGAAGAATATAAAATTGACAATTGCGGTTAAAGTTTAAAGAAACTTAATTGTGGGAGCCGAAAACACAGCGACACAGAATATGACATAAAAATGGGAATACATATTGGCATAAAAGTGGCCATTAAGACAGCAAAGCTTGGAGCTACCCATATCAATAAAACCTCAAATTGCAGTCACAACTAATACATATTTCAATGTATAAATATATATGTACAGATGTATGAATGTTCATATTATATATATGTGTAGCTATATATACATACTTAAAAAGTAACCTTGTATTATATACTTTCATGCAAGCTGTGTTTATACGAATATATATGTAAAAATGTAAAGGTTACATAATTATATAGTTATCTTACTAGTTTTATTTAGATATAAAATATAGGTGGAGAGTGTACCTATATAAATATATAACTTTTCATTAAAAATACTAACATGAAAGAGAAAATTAAATAAATAAATAAATAAGTATACAATCATAAAAAGTGTTCTTATAATATTATTTTTTGGTTACCATTCATTTCTTTTTATGCCATGTATTTCAGATATACCAAGGTTTATGCTTCGTAAAATATCGTATGTATTGGATAATACAATCAAAAATGTTATATACGTTAATAACATTTATATATTGAAAATATATAAATTTAAGGCATTACAAAAAATCATAATCATGGAAACATCTAAAACTCTTTGCGTTTAATAGAAACTTACTTGTGATGGTGATGGTAGCTATTAAGACGCATTCGGCCCCCACTACCGTCCCCCTGACCGGTGGACTCAGCATGAACTTGCCGGACAGCCTCAGTCCTGAGCCAGCACACCTGAGTGTCACAACTAGCGCATCGACCATCGGTTCGGAGACGCACGTGATTGGTCCGAAGCTTGTCGAGCAGACCACCACTGCCGCCTCCACCGCCTCCTGGGCTGTTCTGTAGGGCTGATTCCTATTTGATGGAGAAGGTTTAAAAAGGTCAAGGTCATAAAAATAAAATATAATATAATACAATATAATTTTAACAGCACTATATTCGAAAAAAAGGATATGTTAGATCTACAAATATGTTGGAGATATTAAATCGGTGAACGAGGGAAACTGAAACTGAAAATAAAAAAAGAATTTATGATCATTGTCACATATTTTTTGGAAATTTAATTAATCGATATATTCTTAAATCCACAAATTACATTCATGAAACATCGACAGTTTCACCGAATTATCAAAGAATACATTTCCTTACAGAATCTTGACCTGATAAAACACCGCTAGGCATGCAAATGTCTACGCATACTGTATAGTCACAGTAGACTTTATTAATCCATACATTTATGTACCTACCTACCGACATATAATTTAGTTACATGGAAATACCCTACACTTTACATTTATATTAAAATCTTAGAAAATAAACCAGACTTCGGTTCACGCCGGGATAATTTGTGTATGTACCTATCTGTATGTACACAATATTCAAGTTATAAGTGTAAATGTTTGCCTATCCGCCTGTAGTGATATCAGAAATACAGATACATACATACATTACCTATGTATACATGAGAGGCGGAAGGGGGTGGTTAGAGTGACATAATCAAGTGAAACTGGTATAGAGAATAGTCTATCGGCCCCGCATGAGTCAATACCCAACATTTAATCTCCTTGTGTAATAAGATCGACACAGGTGCAGAGGTGGTCTTACTGCCGACACTGTGCCACTAAGGCTATAACATGCTGATGATGACTTTTCGGCGAATGGAATTGAATACCACCACGGATCTTACGGTGCCAGTATTCTAGTGGACAGGTGCCGTATAAAGTTATGATATACTCTCAGAATGGGGAACTATAACATATATTCTTCATGCATACTCTCCTTCACTATAGTACCCCGTTATCTTCACCCTCTTCGTGTTATCTGGGAAAGTTTCCTAGCCCGTTAGTAATCAGGTTTTATGAATATTATAATCTATACATTCAAGTACACTCCCAATGTGAAGTGTATATATTATGATGCCCGTATTTATAGACCTGTGATGATAAGTGAAGTAAAATACAGTGATAAACATATAAGATGATATAATACATGTAATGAATAGCTATAATGTATAATATACCGTCAAAGCTCTTTTATGTGTTAATCTAATCATAGTCATATATTATAACCAAACATGTTTTTGCTCCTTATATACGATGAAAGATTTATAATGTCTACATTTTTATAACCACAGTGTATAAATTTGTAACCTACCAATATTTGTATGTGTAAATGTAAAAATACAACATTTAGTTACAATTTTTTACTATAGGTAAAAATCGGCTACCATTTTCACGGGTGTTTTTAGTTTATTTTCTCATAAGTAAAATTTTTTTATATATATGGTACATATATATTATATATATGTATACAAACCCTTAATGGTACATCCAAAAAATGTTAATGCATATAAAGTATTCATAAAAATATATTTCAATAATTCTCAGGATACTGAACCTTATAGATGTTTAAAGAGTATACACATAACATTACTTCTTTTTAAAAAAGGTAGATAAATATGTCAATTCATAATAAATCATACAAATAAAATAGTTTACAATAACCTGTAATAATCTTATTATATACAGTATATAAATTATATTAAACATATATTTAGCAACAAATGGTAATCCTATTTAATAAATTCTAATTATTGCTAATTTTTTAAGTACGTTTCCTTAATAGATCTGTAAGTATCAAATATTAATGTTGAACATATAATTAAGGTTAAACAAAATTATAAAGGAAATTTCTTGAACTTTATTTAACTTTGATGATATGACATGTGTCAAATAATGCGTAATATAATATTCATATAAATTTACAAAAGAAGTATTTTAACATATGTTGCTAAATAGCTGCACACTCGTAGCAATATACTGAGTGAAAGAATAAAAATTAATTTTGAGAGTAAAATATTGCTCATTTGATAATTAATCGATGAAAAAATAAAAACATATATTTATTATTATTAATAAAATATACTCTGATTTGTAATAATGTCTATGAAAGATTTTATGTATTATAGAAAACCATAATTTTGATCTAATTCCTTCTCAGATTTTCTCAAGGAAAGCTTGTTCAAAAACAAATATTTATTAAAAATTTTTATAAATTGTTTTATTAATATGCTATATGAGTATTTAAAATCTAACAATATATATTTATATTATTTAAAATTGATATGTATTAAATAACCGATCAATATGCTCTAAAAAGTATTGCCCAAAACAATTCATAAGGCTACATATATGTATATAGGACGACTTGTTTTAGAGTGTTCATTTTATAGTTAAAGTCTTTGATTGTTATAGATAGATTTAGTAACAATTCATTTATACTACATATGTTTATAATTTTCAAGGTCGTTGAAATACATAATGTAAAAGAAAGTTTTATACTATATGTTTATGAAAAAATATATCGAATGTATTAATTGGATATTAATTGGATACAAAGATATAGTTGTCTGCTTATACTTGAAAGACGTTGTTGTGCAAAAATCGTGTAGGAATAAATAAATTTAAAGAAAACATTAAAACTAAGCTTAAAATTTACACAGAAGATTATTAGTAATATATACTATTGTATATATATTACGAGCATAATCGGAAGCATAGAATACATATATGACCTTCAGTGAATTAAAAAATGTATATACCTATAATTTCAAACGTGAATTATAGTCATATTATATAGAAGACCGACTTCACCTCGCCTGTCCATCCTTATTGGTGAGACTGTAGAAACAGGATGAAGTATAGGTCTTAGAAGATGTGTATAACAAAATTTATGTGTCCTGTCGCTTTACAACATGGTAACCATAGAGATTCTAACCCTTCAAGACATACGATGGCGCCGAAAAGAAAGGATAATATGTTAAGTCCATGGACGATTAAAGTTTCCTTATACTTTTTATATACTGCTGCCTTATTATACAGCAAATATTATAGCGTTTGGTCACGCATTCCATTATTATAATATAATGACTGTACAATGTAATCCATGTTATAGTATAGGGATATTGCAAAAAATACTGGAAACACAAGAATCACTCAACTAAAAGGTTTTTTCAAAATGTTTAACTGCAGGGGATCGAATGATGCTCAGAAAGAATTGCATCAGGCGCAAAAAAATGCTCTGCATGAAAAACTTTAAGTGTACTCATACGTAGCATATGTATATTGTATTATATCAAAGAGTGTAACAGTAACAGTGATTAATTTGAAAACAAGTTAAATTTTAATTTTAAATTTGTCTATATGTCTATATGTATTGAAGTTTTATATCATATACTTATATGTATGTGAATTTTATATTATTCATTTCTCATCAATGTAAGAAAATTTACACCTATATATAAGTAAAATTATTCCGATTCATATAAAAAATTAAGTCAGATGTTTTATATAATGCTGAATAAATTTACAATATAGTCCTCCTATTATAATAATTATTATATAGTCTTACATCTTCTTATGTTATAATGTATTAATTATATACATATATACATATCTATTTATAAAGTCAACCTATGCAATCAAATCGAATCAAATCAATCAAGCAATACGAAAATTACAATAAACATTTTCATTATTGGAGCATTTCTAAATATATACAATTAAAAAAATGAAAGTTACATATTAATTGATATTTTCGAAATATTAAATAAATAAAGTAAAATATAACATAATATAACATAATAACAATAATAACAATAAAGCAAGTGTAATAGTTATATTTTAAAATAAATGTGTATATATACTTTGAAAGTATACATTTTAAAATAAAAATATAAAAACATTAACGGAGGCTGGGGAGTATAAAAAATAAGTTATTTCTCCGCAAGATATACATATAATATTCGAAAAATATACATGGAAACCAATTAGTGTAAATTAATTTATATCAGCATACTTTGATAAAAATAGTTTTAAAAGTATGAATACCATTTATATCACTAAAAGGATGTACCTTGTACTTTATTATATTAACATAATTAGTGTGATGATACAATATTAGCTTTCATGTTTGTAGGTATACGTTTAGAATACAAAGATTACTGATGTAATGGTTAAAATTTCAAATTAAAACATTTCCACCATGTATTGTTTATTTATAATGTTGCTATTTTCCAATAACATTATTGTAAATGAAGCGTAAAAAATATGTTTCTAAGCTAATATAAAATAAATATACAATGTATAATTAAATTGTATCTATGTTTATATTGACAATATTCTTATATATAACTTCGTAAATGTTCTTGTTATAAATATACAGTAAGTTATACACCATTAAGCAATGAATAATATAAAGGCCAAGTCGTGAGATTTTATTTAGGAAGCCAGCTATAGCCTATCTACTGGGACTAGAACTATTTATTATTCACAAACAGTGTAATCGTACTCGTACTGAGCCCAATAGATGACTCATACAGTTATTACAAAAGATAATCTTGATAAACAGTTGAGAGGATAATAGCGAAGGTCTGTGTAATAAAGCACAATAAATAGCAATATCAAGTCGGTTAGGTACATTAGGACGTTCGCCCTCATGCTTGCCCAGTTTTGATAGCTGGTATATTTTAAACGATTTATTAAAAATAATCATTTTCTCAATTGAGCTAGGCGGCATAGTTAGATCAAAATGATACCTCGATTAAGATTTATTACCCCGACCACTGTTTTGGCAGTACAAGAACAACAATTTACGAGCCTCGTAAGATAGTACAACAGTCAAAATAAGCTGCTCTCAATAGGTACAGGTATATCGAAAACAGCTTTTTATATCATGGGATAATAAATAACTCAGAATAGTGAATTCGCGTAAAATGATTCTAGAATTAAATAGGGGTGCCAGAAAGTGGCTAATAAGTATTATACCGTAATCTGACTAATGTCAGGAAAAGATGAGTTTTTATCGAATAAATATTGGATCAAAATTTAGCGACACAAATATCCGGAGTCATTTTCAAATCTCAAGGGGGCTGTTGATTTGACCGACCGTATCGCATAATTTGCAAAATTTCCTTCCGGGACTTTAGCTCTGAGTTCTACATATTACATATTCTGAGTCACCAGTTAAGCAGTGAAAGGTGTGCCTACCTTTCATTAGAGATGTAGTCACTGTAAACTATAACGTATCTATTCATGAGCACGAATAATAGGAAATGCGGAGGAAGAGAGGGAAGTAGTATAAGATAACTCTGAGAATCAGAGAACGCCGACTTTCTATTGAAGACTATAGTGAAAATGAATGAATAAGATTGACACAAAATTAATGACTTTATTCTTATACGTATTATTGTACATAATTGTATTTGTATTATCTTCCAATACAATTTTTAGATTTTGGACATAATTAATGTACTACCCATTATAATAATGTTAAATACAACATATAGACTTAAGAAGTATATTATTGTAAAAAATCTTTTGAAATTTAAACATTTAACTGCGCGCTGTTTAGCGTATACATCCTGTACGCATATTAAAACAAAAACATTTGGCAAAAATGTGTGTTAGTATTATTTAAAATAAAGTTTATCGGTACCAATTATTCATGTCATATCATATCAATATAGTCCATTGAAATATTTTTATCTTTTATCGTATATATTATATATAAATTGTATTTATTATAGGAATTTTGTGTCAGTATTGTTTTTATACTATAGTACAAATAACATTTAGATGCATACATACCTATATTAACATTTTGTCAAATAAAATCAATATTTTTGAAATAATTTCTAGCGTATAGTTTAAATTATTTAATTAAAGTTTAAACCTATATTTCAGTTGGCTATAAGTTTCATATTAATACATATTTCTATATACAGTATATGCCTTTACATTCGTTTACTATGTATGAAAATTTATTTTAGAAAACATTAAAAAACACTTGTAAATGTATTCTTAATACTAAAAACAAACTGACGTCCTTTTTAAAGATAAACAAAATACGCTGGAAAATGTACAATGTACATTATATACCTACATAGGAAAGTGAGAACAATAATGTTGTTGCACCAATTTTTCTGTGCAGAAATTCTATAAAATGCACATCTAATAATACTTCCATAGCATCAATTTCCATATCTGCCTAATCTGTATAGTTTATGAAACTATTCTTTGCTTGAGCGAATTTGAAGAAGCTGGTTTATGTCTGAAGGGTCTGTTATTTTAACAATTAAAAATGGAAAGTTATAAAATAGTGCGTGTAGCAATAAAGCTATACTGATCAAATATGTTGGCCTTGTGACATATACCTACCTATATAATAAAGGTAAATATAGAAATATAGCATATAAAAAGCACTTCACTTTACTTTATAAGCATTTGAATACGAATATATTATATGTACAGTCAATAAACATACTAAATCCACATGTAAATATATACCTCCGTGGTATCTCGAAAATTATAGTTATGGATGTTTTTGATTTGAAAACAATAGTTACCTATATATTTAAGACAGGCAATAACCAATATTATATCGTAAATAGTATTGATTTAATCTACGTCATATTAAATTTATAATTAATGTAGACTTATTTTAATAAATAAGTCATACAGTTTAGTTATTATTACTAATTAAACCTTATTATACCTCATAATAACTTGTAGCATTTTTATAAGATTTACCGTATATATAAAAACATCGTTTAAGCCTCAAACCAATATTATATTATTTTGATTTTGATATATATAAATGAATACAAGTTTTTCTTCCAAACAAACAATATGCGTTGTTATATCCTATATAATATATACATATTGAACAAATATTTTATAATAAAAATGTAATGTATATAATGAAAAAGTATTACTTAAACTTTTATTAATATAGGCTTCAGGATTCTTATTTACATATATATATGTACCTAAATAAATATACAAAATAAACCATCTATTCAAAATAATTATAAAAATTAAAGTTTATAGACTAAATATTAAACATAAAATACTGATGAATAACATACCTACTTTCACGAGATAAATTTGAGTTTAATATTTTATATTACTCTTAAATATTAACAAATAACTGTTTAAAAGTTTTTATCTACATAAATTGTTTGACCATTTCTTCAAGATTGGTTATATTTACCAGGTCTAGTTGCATTTATGCATTTATTTTAAATAAAATATTTTTTAATTTGAAATATGTTTTTAGCTCTATTATTTTAATTATTCGTACACAATACAGTAATTAAAATATTTCAACTACTTTAACCATACACAATTTTCTAATAATTATAATTAACTATCCTCATATTAGTATCATCAAACATAAAATTACTTTTCTATCCTATATATATTAAATAATAATAATAACTTCTAAAAATATAAATATATATATAAATATAAATAAACAAATTATTGCTTCATTTAGTAGGTATATTAAATATACATAAATTAATTATTTAACTATATATTTTAACCATTCATATTAAGCATTCAAAGCAGTATTTATGCGTTTAAGGTTTATTAGTATTCACAATATTTACGCCTAATTAGTTTAAAAAAATAAAATTTATTTTACATGTATCAGTTCAAATTTTCAATATATGTACGAGTATATAAATATATAGTCCGATGATCTTTATTTAAAGACATTTAAGACACCGACTAAACCCCAAACTGATCATTAAACTCCCACATCTGGTATATATTGACATATAATAGCCGATTATAATATTCACATCATAGACGTTTAGATCTATAAGTTATAAAACTGTTAGATAATAATCGGTATTTCCCATGCGTATAACGAAATATAAATTGTTTTCTTATACATATGCATAATGTACTAAGATATAACTTTATATATTTAGCATAGTACAGATAGAGGTACCTATATATATATATATGAAAATATCAAGTATATATGTATATGAATAGATCAAGTATATATAGGAACCAGGTGTTTTATAAATTATAAGGTCACACATATATTCAGTTAGGTATCCATCAAGATTTGGTCCAATTAAAAAATTCCTATATGCAAGGTTATTGCACAAAATATTTTATTACAATATTTACCGCTCACATAAAATATATACGTATGCAAGTACATGTACCTACATATAACATATGTATTGCACAATCGGTGTACATTTACGAAAATGCTGCATTTGCTCAATGTAAATGGCACGTCGAAACAACTTGGCTGTACACAATTAGTGCCACTCTCAAATTAGGATGTATACCTATAATATATCGAATTGATTAAAATTATAATTTAGCGTATACATGAATATATATATATCAAATACCATCTATGCATTTTTTGGTATTTCATATTTCTATCAGATATATTTACACGTATACATGTTATCATACTTATAATGTGCATCCGTAAAAAGTGCACGATCTAATTTGTAGAGCATTAATTCAAGTAAACAATGATTGCATATATATAAATATCTATACATATAATAATATATATATGACATTTGTATCCGTTTCAGCTAAACTTTCGATATGGTGGAACATATAGAGATAACATTTTAAAAGGATGAACATTGAAACTGCCAAGATTAATAAATCTTTTTAATGATCAGCTGCTATCGATACTTTATACTTCAAACCCTTCATGTTTTACAAATGATCAGTATTATTAAAAAGAATATATTTACTATATATACATTTTAAATAATTTTATTTGTTTAATTCATTATGGATATATAGGTAAGTATAATTATGTTCGCAATTGTCAAACAAGTAGGTTCTAAGTAAAATACCTATATCTTTAAAATATACAATGATCGTGAAACAAAATGCCGCATTTACTCCATTTGTATAATAAATGTATTAAACTAATAAAATAAAATAATCGTATTTAATATAATTATATATATGTATAATAGATATACTATTATGCTTAACGTTTTAAAGACTTAAATGACCTGTTTATAATATGAAATTTGCGTCAAAACATATCCTAATACATTATTTTATATTATTTTTAATCAATTATTTAAAAACATTATAGAAATTTACTTCGAATAAAAAAATAATTTATTAAATTTATTTTTATTAAAATTATTTAAAAGTATATAATTTTTTAAAGCGTATTTTTTCAAACATATAAACAAAATATTATAAAAAAAATGATTTTTTATATACAGTAATACAGTAAATTGTAAATACAGACAGGGTTGGTTAACTGGATGTATCAGAATAGTAAGATTATGCTATTTTTTTTACAAATAAATATAAATATACCTATACAATTTCCTATATTTTCATCAACTTTTTATATAAATATATATACACAAAAGAAAATTATAATTTCGAGTATATTACTGCTTAATATAAATTACTTCAGTTCGCTATGTTTTCATAACCTTTGACAGTTAACCTCATACATATAGAAATTATAGTTAAATCACTCAATTCTATTTTTGAAAAATATTTAGAGGATCCGCAATAATTCTAAAATACTTTGCTATTTTCCAATGTGTGTTACTTTCTGAAATCCAATACTTTAAAAAAATGTTAAAGATTACTAGATTTTCCAAACTTAACTTTTTCCCGGTGTAACAAACTCCTCAAATCAGGAAGATTCCCTCAATCATTTGCATATCATACATCTATATATATTTCATTTAATTACTAAATTAGCGTATTTTTAAATAACCAAACCTCGATAAAATTCAAATGTCTTCATGTATTTTATTGAATATTATCATGCTTTGTACCTGCCCTTTTAAGCAGTATTTCGATTTTTATATTAGTAAAATGTTATAATAGAGCATAAAAGCCTGCCAATATAAACATTTTATAATTAAATTACAATATTTTATATCTAAGATAACAACTCTAAGTTTTTTTCTGTTAAAATGTTAAAAGAATTTAATCTGTATAATTGGTATAGTTTAAAATGAAAATTTATTTTAAAATATACGCACGAAAATAAAAAAACTATTTCATATATATATATATAACTCAGATCCAGTATACGCACACATACTACACCGATAATATCACTTATTAAAATAAAATGAGCTACTCATGCGTCATGGCAGTTAAAATGTGAAGCACGTCATTATAAATAATTATGAAATTACTTGACGGTACATTGTCAAAAGGTTTGTACATATGTATGTATTTATATATACAAACTAAGGCGAAGTGGGAGTTGATCAATTGGTTTATTAGGTCAATCACAGGCAGAACTTAAATCAGAAAGACAGTGTCAAATTAGCACACAAAGCACACTCAACATCACTGACTCAAGGACACCTCGGGTGTTGCGTAACTTAATTTATCATTCATTTCAATATTCATCTCAATATTCTTCTGTATACTGTTTATATATATATTAATATATACGATAGCTAATGTATAATTCAAAAGTTTACCAATTCTATCGTAATAAGGAATTCTGTTGAAACAATCAACCTGAGAAGTGCTATATATTTCAAGGCTTTGTTCAACAAAATATATAAAAATCACCTATACCAATATAACTTCATTAATTGGTTTCAATTAACTTTTCAAATGAACAATTTCTTTATTTGAAGGATCGAATAATATATTAAATTCTTTAAATATAATTATCATATGAAGAACAACGATTTAAAAAAAATAATAATAATCTTGATAAGGTAATATATTATTTTGTATAGCAAACGTATAAGAGAATCTAGATTTAGTATAAACATATCAGAAATTCTGAAAAATAAAGTGATTGAATAACAATTGAAAAGTATGTAGTTATATGTGTATATATTACATAAATGTACTGTAATTGTAAAACATCTAACATCTATATATAAATTAGATATATACATGTATATACATGTAGGTACACATATATACAGCAGTTATACATACGTTTACTGTACAGTAAATTAATATACACATTTATTATGACCCACTTAGTGTGATATTTCTATAAGAAAACAATATAATGCAAACCGAATATAGTTATTTATAGTAATTGTCTGAATATATACAAAAATAGAACCAATTTAATAAAAATGCAAGATGTACATTAAGCAGTTATATTTTCTTTCACAAAGGAATACATATATTTATGTGATTTTTGTAAAACTGTTAACAACAAGCAAGAAGTCATATATATATATATTAAATTCTTCTTTTTATATACTTACGTTTTGTATGGCCGTAAACCAAATAGATTTTACAGAATGGACAATCATTTATATAGTAATCTAATTAACTTGTGAGCTTTCCTTAGCGACTGAAATCCTTAACGCCAACTGAAATCGAAACGTCAGTATTTCACTGGCGCCAGCGTGTTCCCATTACTTATAACGAGAGAGGGTTGAAGAGTCTTTTGTCTCAACTTCATACATATATAGTATGTGTATATATAATATTATATAAGTCTCTTTAAAGCGCCAAACTCGCTGTTTATTAATGAGTTTGCTTGGCATTTGTATGTATATTATGTATATATGGACGGTGAAAGGTCAGAAATTGACTTCTGTATAACATTATTTCAGGCCAGCAGAGATAAGTCTTCTGCCAAATTCAATATAATGCTCCTTATTTACTCGTATTCGTTACGCAACGGTCAAAACATATTTTGAACTTCTGAACAATAAAAAAACTCCTTACTTATTTACTTAAGAGAGGTTTAGCATCTACACTTAACTCATCCAATTAATCAATTGGTATATTTAATTTATAACAATAGTGAGCCATGAGCCTTCCAAAGGAATATGCATATCACATCCACTTGTTGCATTTATATATATATAGACAGATTGATATGAAAATATGTAAATTCAGGCCACTATATTTCGTTATATAATTTGATCCGAGAATATCAGATTAATTCTAAAATGAGTCATAAGGTTAGGTATATAATAGTATAGATTTGGTGGTTATCTCCCCAGGTCTCAATCTTAACTATACAAAGTATAATAAGTAAGGTTCCCATTTCCACGAAACCGCGCGCCTTTGGTGGATAAACCGCCACAGAGATAAGAGCTTTATAGACCAAGAATGACACATTGCAGATTTTCTTAATACTGTTCCACGGGCTTCAATGATATATGATACTCCCTCGATAAATAAATTTCGCAGAAAATGTAATGAAAATATATCGCGAACTATAATAGAGAAAAAATCTACTGGGAAAGCGATTAACCAAAATAATAAGTAATAATTCCATTCCTGATTGTTATTAAAACACTACCCATAGTTAAAAATGAAATTATGTAAAAGAAATATAATGTTGAAAGAGTTTCTTTAACTTGAATAACTCCGGCTACTTCAAAAGAATCTTCAGGGGAAGATATGAGCGATGACTCAAAAACAACACACCCCGTATAATATTTGTGAGACACATAATGGTGCCAAATAAATACTTTGCGGTACACGGCTGATTAGTTTATTCAAGGTCTCGATTGCAGATGCATTTGAAGGCATATATGCATGTACACATAGGAAGCAGGAGAGACGTTGACGTTGAAACCACTGAGGTATGTATTCGTCCCCAAAGATTTAGTATGCAAATAGTCGGTATCCAGCGCGTATCAGATACAACAGGCAGCGTTCAGAGAGGAGTATTTTGTTTATTTTCCAAAAACACCTGGATAACATTCAAGAGTCTGATAAGCTTAGATTATAGTGAACATCTACATAGAATCATCCCTCCCCACCCCATGTCAAAGAGTGAAAAAACCACACAGACGCCGGCACCCCTCTAATATTAACTTGTCAAAAAACATGACTGCAGTATACTATGTGCGGCACATGTGTAAGTATATACCTCATAGGTATAGCAGTTATTTCTCTCTGAATTTAACCTTATGACAGTTTTAAGGTTACTAACTACATGTGTACAAAACAGGTATCTCGAAGGCATACAGATGATCCTAGATCGCACCCTTGAACCATACATGCCTTGTTGTTAACAATTATAGGAGGACTTCAGCATATGAAGCTATCTGTAGCTACTATAGATAGTACATCGCATATATATCTTTATCAGTTCAGCAGCTCGGTAGCGCCTCTTCATTTAGAACGCAATATACACTTGAAATTCTCAGACAATCTTTTTAGTGCATATAAATAAATTGAATTTGTATAATAAAGGCATAACACTATATTACATCCTGTGGAACTAAGAAATATATTAAACCACTTAAACCTGTAAATCACTAAAAATGTGTTTGCAATAGTTATCGATTATAAATTATCCTAAGTATAGATAACATGTTGGGGTACATATTAATATCTATTATGTGTATAACGTAATGCTGTTATAAAGTGAAGCAAGACATATTTGTGTTGTAATAATAAAAGGATAAATTTCACCACATCATAATTTTAAATGTTTCTAGTAGATTAAAAAGAGTGATTAAAAGATTTGTGAAAATAAAATTTAGAAAGAAGCATTTTTGTATAATAACAATTTAGCTTACAGCGTGATTATTCGAGGAAAAATATTATCAGTGTATATATTACTTCAAATTATTATTTCTTATCCCCTCATTGTGATCATTATAATATAATTAATGCAATAATTAACAAAATACATAAAACCCATTTATTAGACGGAAATTTATTAAACTTATTTATATGTGCGTTATCAACATAAAAAGAATAATCCTTTACTCAATAAAATTCTTTATATGTCATAATCGAGTATATAACTTTCTTGCAATGAAGCTTATGTAGACTTCAAAACGTTTAAATTGTTTGAAAGTACAAGTTATCTTTTTTATTATAGATCAGTCAATTTAACAAGTGTCTTTGTTTCTTCTTTTTTAACTATATGACATGATTTTCTCAACGTACATTGCGCAAAACGTGATAATGAGACTATCAGAAGGAAAGTTATTTTTATCCTGAATATAGATACCTAGATAATATATATTATATATTTAGTGAATAAACTTATGTAAGATCACGCGGAAATTGAATTTTTGAAACCAATTAACCTTTTAAAAAGAAAACTGGAGTTCGTGTAATTTACATAAATATTTGCCTTATTGGAGATATTCTAAACGTGAAAATAACTTGTTATTTAAAGAAATTATGTTGTGGAATTAATTCTATATACTTGAAAGTTCATGAGTTAAGGGTTATACAGAATAATAAATAATACTTGACTCACTTGAAGAAGGAGAGCTCGATTTTTGGGATTTGGCACCGCGAGGTGAAAAACTTGACGTTTGAGATCTTGTAGGCACCAAAGACAGGCATCGCAGAGTGAAGGACCCAGCCCGCTTGGAAAACTATGTTTCACACTGTTGAGCAGGAACTCCTACCAAGTCAAGAGAAGAAACATTACAATAAGTTTAATAAATTTATCTCTAAATATAATATAATCAAATTCAATTCAATTCAATTCAATTCGATTCGATTCAATTCAACTCAATTTAATGTAACATAATATGTATGTATATATAGGCATGTATGGAATAAAAGGATAGTAAAATTGAGAAATATTGTTATAGATTTAATCAATTTTATCAATTCAAACAAATATTGACTTTAATAATTTTATCGATATTTTTTATTTTTTTTATTTATAACAAGTGATAAATCGAGTAGATAAATATCTATGGTTAATATCAGAGTCATTATATACAGGGTTTCAACTCTTAATGATTATGTATGCAGTTTTATACTATTATCTCAATATCCGAAAGCTTTTGCAAAATAATGTTTAAAAAGCTGAGAGCAGTTAAATCCTTTATGCAGTAAAACCGTTTTAGATACACAGTCAATGAATTATATGTATATTACAGACATACTAAATTTATATATATATTAGTAATCAATTTAAACAATAATTCTTATACAATATCTAATATAATAAATAATTTAAGCGATATAGTTTTAAATCCTCAGGCGTATTAAATCAGGTTAGTCTAAAATAAAAGTTAAATAAGAAAATTGAAGCCAAAAAGGCAATTATCTCAATGGTAAGTATATATAGTCTATCGGTATAATCTAGGTATATAAAGCAAGCTCAATATATTATATGCTTAGCACCTTTTCAGAATTGTAATTAATTGATATAAATTCTATAGTAGGTACCTATACACTTTTGACACTTTCTTCATCAATGGAATGCAACATGTACCTATCAATAGAGGTATATATTTATACTGAAATTATAATCAATAAAATGCCACTATTTTCATATTTAATTATACACAGCGGAGTATGTTTGAATCTGAATCAACAGTATAATATATACAAATAATGTATTAGAGCTGAAAAGTTTCATAAACGCAGATTTATTATTACAATAATTGTCACAGAACATAATTATATATAGTCTCACAATATGGACAACAATCATGGAGGTATAATTAACCTCCATACCTCCTATATATGGAGGTATAATTAATATATCGTACAAGTAATTCATATTGTCATATAAATGTAGCATTAATATATAAAATAATTATAAATTATAAAAAATAAGTTTTAATATCAATATTTATATTGGATGTGTATATGAAAAATTTGAAAATTTAAATAGTTTTGACTACTGAAAAAAATTTATTGAGGGTACGAGGTGGCTCAGTGGTAGAGCGATTGCCTACGGACATTTTGGTAGCGGGTTCAAACTCCGGTTCGCCCCGACTTAATTTCCCTCGTCCCTGGCTAGCAGCTGTGCCAGTCGATTGACTAGCAGCCCGAAAGGGTTTGTTCCGAATGTATAATGTACTGTAAAATGGCAAATAATTGTCATTCCTTATGAAAAATGTCACCAATATGCTTGTGTCATAAATAAAGCCACTATTATTATTATTATTATTATTATATTCTAACCACAGAAATGTAAGAGAAAATAATAGACAAGCCAATTATTAGTCATCGATATTTCGTGTGCAAGCAACTAATAAGCTAGAACGGGGAAAATCTAAGAGCTATTTATTGACTAACGCATTTTATATGCAAATGTGAAACGAATGTATCATGATTGCACTACAGATATCTATTACTATAAAGAGTAATAATTCTACCACAAATTTATATTAGTCGAAAACTGAAGATTTACATTTTTCAAATATGTAAATGGAAAACCTGTAGCTACTATTAAATTTAAACTAGCTTATTGTAGTTATGATTCTAGCGGATAAAATGGTTTAGATTTATTTAACATATATACGAGTATATATTTCGATAATACAAAAGTATAGTGATTTGTGATTATATATCAATATAATTATGATCTATAAACTATTGTACATCACAAAATGATTTTAGAGATGTTATTTCAGCATATTTTGTAAATAAACAAAGGCAATATAACTAGAAAATAATATTGAAACAGTAAACTATGAATGTTACGTTATTCTAATCAGATCTTAGAATATACATATATCATATTAACATTTTCCTTTCCTTCCATGTGATAAAATTTATTCTTTACCAATAAGGATCAGATGTCAGTACATTATAAGACTTCTTAGTTCTAAACAAGAATATCAGACGAACCGAATCTCAGGAGATTTAATAAGAGGAAGCTTCCAGACAGAAGATAAAATATAGAAGTCAATATCGCTCCTTTCAATTAAATGAATTGTGAAAACAAAAACTAGGAATGTAATAAAAAATAAAGTAATGGTGTTTTGCATTGATTAACCGTGCCGTGCCCATTTTGTATAGTGCACTGTAATGTAGAAAAGTTCTCTTTTTAATTGAATTAGAATTACCGGAATATTTCAAAGACAAAAATTAATTACAAGAATAAAATCAATTTTAATAATTAATAATTAGATTCTATGTTTACCTTATTTCTTATATATTACTAGTTCAATCTCAAAAATTAACTTATTATATTCATATTTTTATTAAGCCTGTAGAATACTTAATGGAAGTGAATTACGATAATTTCTAGGATAGATCTACAAGAAGTTAGAACATTTTCAGTGTCTCAGCCGAGCTTTTGTATAGGCTTCCTATATAATAATACGCATAATTTTATTTTTAATATTCATAATATATTATTGTTTAATTTCATTTAATTAATGCGTTTTTTTACATATTTACGAATCATGAATTACTTGCGCATGTAGGTATAACGTTTTGATATGTGTAGTAATCGATTATTCATAATGTTAGAAAACTAACTTTAGCTATGAAAGTAAGTCAAATTATTTGTCTCATAAGTTATATCTAATGGACCTGTTTGAAAATTACACCTCAATCTTGGCCCTTGATAATAACGAACTATAAATGTACAATATAAGAGTGCTTTTAAGACATCTTTAATAAAAAATGATTAACAAAATACCAAGTATATTATAAAAATTAGTAGGTAATAAATAAATTAAAGCAAACAATTCTACATTTCTAGGGGTCCGAATGATTTAAACAATAATTTATACACATGGAAATGATTATGTTATATATGCTGTACGCTATATAAATGCATTTGGGAAATATTAATATGTATAATATTTGAAAATATATAACCTTAGAACCGTTTAATATCTGAATATGGTCTTACTTTATCAAGTAATTATTCTACACTTTATCAAATGCAGAATTGAATCTGTAGATACTGACAAAAGAGAGTAAGTACTATAACATAATGAAAGCAATAAAATAGAAGGCCCATTTCGAAATACCGGAAAACTAAATATTTTAAAAGTCCATATAACAGGGTCTGTCTTAATAAAATCTTCAATCCCATTGTTCTGAACCGGAAAACGCATTCTCAATTCTAAGAAAGCATTTCTAGGTAGGTGTACAGCGGGAAGAATTACAACCATACCAAATGAAAGTTTCTCTTTCATCATTATTTCTATATATCACAATAAGTATATGCAATATGGAAAACTCCAGCATAGCCTTCTTTTTATTATAAATGGAACAAGGAACAAGTAAAAAAATATGCCTAATATGCCTAGATGCCTATGCCTAATAGAAAGAGTACTTGTAGATGTAGTAAAATATGGGGTACTCATTTGAGCAGACACACAGGAAACATATATTTATTACACAACAATCTGTATAAGAAAAGAGTATATATATAATATTCTTCAAAAACAGAAGATCATATTTATGCATATTTCTTCATAATATACTATTATATGCCATTGATTTTTACAGTTTCTGGTTATTACGTTATAGCAATTACTGAACAAAGTTTTGACTATATAGCCTGCGCCTATTACAGTTAAATTATATATCTATAGAAAACATAATATAGTACACGACTCAAATCTTTCATAATGAAACAATTATAGAATTTAACATAATATAATATGCATAATACTAAATCACATACTATAAAAGGGATATAATCAATTCACAATTTAATTTGATTAATTGCATATGTTAAACTTAATATTATAGTTGTAAAAATTCGTTCCATCACCAAGAGTAGAAATTTATATTTTAGTTCATTTCCTTTTGAAAAATAATCACACTTATTTATTTTAATAATCATAATAAATCATTTTAAGTTAAAGCAAAAAAAATTACCGTGGATTTTTTAAATTCTATTAAAGGAAAATTAAATGACAAACAATATAGAATGTTTTAAATAATATTCTAATTTTTAATAATCCCTAGGTATTATTAATTAAATACAATAAGAATATTATAAATTTAACTTGTAAGATTTTAATATTGTGTTGAAAAAAAAAAAAAAACAGAATATCGAAATAATAAAATAGATATAAAAATTAGTACAACTAATAATATGTGGAATATTTTCTAAATATCTACTTTAATACTGTGAATATTTTTTAAGCACGGCATAAGGTGTTACTCTAAATTTTCAAGAATTAAAACCGGTATATTAACCAGGAATCACTAAAAAATCCGCACTGGTTTAATGATTTTAATTGTCACAATAATAACTGGTGCATAATTTATTGCTTAATATTAAGCAATCATGATCACTTTTAACGGTACATATTAGGAAAAGCTCAGACGAAACAATAAAAATATCGATTAAAATCCCCTGTCGCTTAATTATATATAAAGGCAGTCGGCATTTTAAAATAATACCTTTACTTGATTATTCCGTCCAGATTTTTATATAATGCCTTTAAGCTTATTCATATTCTTTTTATTAGAACCCAACCTGCAATTTAATGGAATTGCTAAATTAAATAAAATTCAGTAAAATCAATAATTTATTAAATAGCTATAAATAAAGATAGCAAAGAACCGCTTACACGTCCTACTTTACGCTAAATATTGTATTCAGATAAGTAAATGTAGTACCAACAATTGTTATTATTGTAATATACCTATAATAGTCTAGTTAAAAGGCTATTTTAATCTATGTGCTTCAATTATAAAGTTACGAAGTTAAATATTTTATATACCTACCAGTCCTAGAAATTTATCGGAAAGTAAAATTATACAAGCAAAAAATTTTTTATTAGATATAAACCTTTTAAAACGTTAATATATTTAAAAAAGAAAATTGAAATAATTAATTATACTTCATTTGAAGTTTAAGTAGACAAATTTATATTTTAGAACTTTCTAAACTCATGATTTTTAGAATTCCTGAAACTAGTTAAATGCTTTAATACTTAGTCAATCTTGAGGTTACTTTTCATAAATTGTTTATTTATACTTTATATTTCATTCATGAAAATATACGAAGTATTGAATGGTTTCATACATTTTTTTCCCAATTTAAAACATCTAAATTTTCATTTAGACCGGCGGATATGCACACATGTAAACCGATTTAACATCGAATTTTTATTTTAAAGCTATTTGTTAATGCTATTCTAGTGATGCAAATTAATAATAGTATAATATACCTAATATAGGTAATAACAATAATTATAATGATTTATTTAAATGTTAATAATTTTATATATTCTTCCAGTATACCAAATAGGAATCAATGCAAATTCGATTAGCATATCTTCATCATATTACCTAAAACATCATAAAAATCTATCTTTACCGTTAGCCTAGTTTTATCTTCAGAACTCGTTAATAAGATTGTTATAACTCTCTATTTTTTATAAGATTTCGAAATATTTAAAATTCGTCTTCTATAATATTCTGCTGCAATATTGAGATCACTTTCTGACGATCATCCGTTTAGGTAAGTGAAACAAAAACTAAAAAACGTGTAACTGTTTTTAATGCAAGTTATTTTTATATCGGTAGACCTGTAGTCTAATATATCGTATTGCTATTAGCATACATATAATTAAAATACTATATTTAAAAATCGTTAAATATAAAGTATATTTGTATTTTATTAATTTTGTAATTCTGAAACAATTTTTATATTGGAATTTTTCTTTTCTTTTACGCACCAAAATCGAAATATTGTCCATTTTCTCACCTGTGTAATTCCTAAAGTTCGGCCATCCGGTCCATAACTGATTGGCGTAGACGATCGACCTTTCATCATCCAATATGTAATTGTTACAAAATATTCTCAAAAAAATTTATTAGTTGAATATAGCGAAAAAATATATATATAATCCATTATTGCGGCACACATAGTAGGGTACGACTGAAATATTACGGTTGAAGTAATTAAATCACAGAAGAATGTAGGTACTTATATCTTCACAGATCACTTTTCCATTTGTAAATCGAACATTACCTAGTTAAGAAAACTACACTCCAGGTGGCGAAATTATTAACGAAATGGAATAATGTTTTACTCCAATGAATAAACGGAGACTGTTTTTGTAGCAAATTTCAATAAAATCCACCTGACGCCAAAAAGAAACGCCTTAAAATATGAAGTAGATGTCTCGCCTAATTCTTTTATCTACTTTTAGTGTAAAAATTGTCGGCATTTTTAAACTCATCTGATTGGTCGGTGGCTCTGTATACAAATCAAGTCACGTGATCGATTTAGAATCTACTATAATTTATAGCGTAGCTTGTAATTATGCAAACGAATTCTGCAAACGTTTTTAACTTTTGGAGGTGCTTAATACTTTAGCTATTTATATAAAAAAAACATATAATGGGATTGGGATAAAACTATATAACTTTAACTTATAATATATAGGTATATATATGTATGTACCTATTAGTTAACTTATATATTGCGACATCAACTGTCTAGTCGACAGCTGGTCATGACGGGTAGGTAGGTATATTTTCTTAATTTACACTATACCTAGGTACGGTAAAGCTACTATTAGTTTTTTTATATAATTAATTAATAATTATACATACATATATTATGAGCTAAAATTTGGTTAATATTATTACATTTTATTTATTATGTATTATATACATTATATTATTATACATTATACATTATTTTCAAAAGTTTCTTAATAAACTATGCATTTTATTTATTATATTTATTTATTTAAGCAGGCATACTATATTAATCATTGAATATGGAGTAGCCTGCACCGAAACTACCGTAGTTCGAATGTGTGATGATATTCTAAAAGTAACTGGAGGCCGACTTCGGCGACCTCTAGGTCTATCTAATGTGATTGTTGGATTACTCATGTGTGTATGCAGGGGGGTCGGGAGGGTCATACGACCCCAAAAAAGTTTCAAAAGGTCCACATTTCTGCCAAATACATTTTTATTTATAGATACTATTGACTAGTCTGAAAATTATCTATTATTTTGAATCGTTTTAGAAATTCAGATGCATTTTAAATGTGTTTTTTATACCAAAGTTAAATAAAAGGTCCTTTCATTGACAAAAGGGTCCAAAATGATGAACATGACTCCCTGAAAAAATCCTGGATACACCCCTGTAATACTGGAATGTTGTATCACTGCGATAAAGTAGAATAGTGTTTTTTTTAAGCACGGCAGGAAACACAGTAGCATCCCTAAATATGGTAAGAATTGTAAAAGATATATATATATATATATACATAACTATGTATTCTGACCTCCCATTACAAAATAACATATTATTACCCAAACATTATTTTTTTAATAGGACAATATATCTACTCATCTATATACCAGCTTGTAATTAAAGTCAATAAAAGGTCATTTATTTAGAAAGAGGCAGTAGGTAATTGGAACATGATCATTGTATTGGTCTGAGTATGTATGACCTTTAGTATATATATACTGTGTAATAAATTATTTATTGTTTGTATATTTCAAACTGTTTTACTACATAAACGATTTAATTGCTGTGAATTTTAAAAACATTATTCTGCAAGATTATTTAGCTTTTTGGTAGGAAAATAATAGTATTGAACTGTATGCAGAATCAATAAGAGTGAAAATTCTTTGTATGATTACTTTATGTTTCATAGTATACACATATAGATCAGAATTTCAAACTTTAAATTATTCTAATAACTAATTTAACACAATTGAAAATAAACTTAAACTTGAAATTTATTCAAAGTAGATCCGATTTAAACATGAATAAATGAAATGTAAACTTATACATAAATGCATAAATATGTATATTGTTTGTATTTTATAAAAAAAAGTATGACACAACATTTTGCAAATATACCAAATTGTAAGTTAGCTGAATAAAGATAATGAAGGTTTATTATATCATGTTATGCCATAAATGCACCAAACCACATTCTTCTATTTTCATGTAGTGCAACAAAATCATCTGCGACCTTTTGAGATCCAGTTTGTCTATTCTACATTGGAGGACATGGAAAGCTAGTTCATTCTCTTTTGACGCAGTTTAGGTACCCCGTAAATATCATTTAAGACGACATAACACAGAAAATGTTCTTTCGGCTATTAATAGCACAAGCAAAAGGAATAGTTATATTAATTTTGAGAAGTCTATCAATTTCGATGAGTATATAGACTTCGATATATTTTGAAGTATATATTAGTAATTGGGAGAGAAAGATTAGGTGGTCGAGTGACTTCATATGACCAGGAAATATCTGCAACTACGTATTCAATATACCTTTATTCAAATCCCCCATAATTTACTAGCAGTAAAATCAGTGGGTGGTATAAATTCGACATACTCGTAACTCGATTTAAGCAAAAACTTTCAATTTAATTGAAGTATACTTAGTTAAAGATTTTTATTCTTATCAATTATTATGTTCTCCAATTACTAAATCTAGTGCTTCATAGCACTATTGCCAGAATAATTCTTAGAATGGTGAAATAGTACAGGCTTTTCGCCATCATCTAGTCTTTGTGGATTTTTGTTATATATCATGGTCAAATTGGCGGATTTCTCAAATCAGTTGTTGATGGATTTCTCAACAATACTGTTATAGAACGTATTAAATGCCTTGTCATTCCGGTGTAATTTATAATAGTGGATTGTTATCACTCATGCCTATTTAGTAGTATTAATTGAAATATTCTTTGTCTGAAGCGCAGTTACTAATTCTTTAGACGAAGCAAAGATATGAAGAGATTATTTTAATAGAATAGTAGAAGAATAATTTGAAGAATATCTTTTATTGCTGATGATGTTGTGCTTGCGTCTGTCTTTAGTACATCAACCATTCCGATATGCTCCTCAAAACGTTATAATATGTACCAACTCAACTGATACATATTATACCAAATGCTCAAGATTACTGAAATCTGTAATTTCATCTGCAATTACCAAGGACCATTTTGATCAATGGATTTCATTTAAAAATAAAAAAAATTGAAAATGCGGTATTTTTAGCTTACAAATTTATACATATATGCATAGAGTACATACATTTAAAATTAGGAGCATTTAAAATCAACAGCAATTTCATTCAGAATCGACAAGTGAACATATAATTCAAATAATTTATATGAAAGAAAATATTGCAAGAAGTTGGATATTTTTATAAGTTACGAATTGAATATTTACTAAACTATAAAACGAAACTTATATATATATATGAATTACTATTTATATATTATAAATAATATATTGCATTATGATATACCAATACTGTGCTAAATATATGTATAGTTATGCTTCAATATATAAAAATATTTAATCACTTACATTTATGCCTATAAAGTGACAAATTTATTTAGGAAGTGAAACTAATTTTGATTTTAAATTCATTCTATTAAAATGTATTGATGTCATAAATAATAAAAAATAATAAATATAGAGCTAATGATTTTTAAATTAATTTTTATTGTAGATATATTCCAATAAAATTATATAATTTCAAATTTAAATTTAGGTAGGTAGGTATATATGAATTAATAATTTTAAAAACATTAAATTGATTTGTTTAAACTACAAAAATGAACAATCCTAAATTGCTATACATTAGTATATAAATACTAGCTCTCTTTCAATAATCTTTCCAACTTTCTGTTTGTTGTACCAATATATTTTTTAATTTAGGATAGATTCGCCAAAATCAGTTACACAAAAATAGTTTCGATTGTTGTGCAAACACTTTTGTTTATTCCAAACTGTATTTATAAACAAAAACTGTGGTAGAACTTTCTTAAGCAAAATATCGCATACACAAACTCTATTCAAGCTAGGTATCTGCTTATACATAATCATACTATGAACTTAAAATACGTCAATCAATCAATTTTAGTGAGAGTGTATTTTTAATAGAGCACTGAACAAATTACAATTTGAAAAACGGAGAAGCGACGCCACATTCTACTCATTATAGATCGTCAAGTTGATATCTGCTTTATAATCGCTACCTCTTCAAACAATAAGAATCTGAATCCCTCCTGATCATCATCAGATCGCTTATAGCCATGATTTCATGAGATCCTATTCCTTTAAAGTGTGATTCAAGAACATCCTGAGTATCAACTAAGTGGCACTCAAGTTCAGTGTGTTAATATAGGACAATTAGGCCTTCTTGCATATCCTGACACTACATAATGTGCGGTAACGCTGGATGCAATAGATATATTGTGAGAAATAATATTTTTGATTACAATAATAAAGCAGAATTTACCGGTCTATTTAAATTTAGAGGGGGTATTTAAATTCAATACTGAGGTAAAATAAATCCTGAAAATTGATTTTGATAATATATAGAATAGATACGAAGACTATCGACTACTAAATATAAAGTATGACGATTGTATTGAATCGTCTTAAAGTATAATATCTATATAATATGTAAAACTGAAGCGTGGGAACAGAAAAATACTTACAGAAAAATAAACAATTTAAGTAGGTATAGTTATATATTATATATGTCTCTAATTTCAAATAAATTGTTTCTGTTTTATTCAATTAAATAATATATTTGTCATGCTAGAAATTATATAACTTAATTGTTTATACAAATGGATGTGTAGGTATGTGTGTAATACAGAGTGGCACAGACGTCACGCACCATTATAGGAATACGTACATATATATGTATGTACATACCAAATCTGTGATTACATGAAAAATATCATTGGCAATACACATCAGAATCTAAAAATAGCCTTTTCGTGTGCTCCTGGAAATCTAGTTTTTGGAATTTCCTTTACAGAATTTTTTTATAACATTCTGATAGCCGTTCTTGCATCATAGAAACATGATAGAAAAAGGATGAACCCAACTCTCATTTCTATGCATTACATAGTGTACATACAGTTTTGCATTTCATAGTAATAGAGACAAAATTAGAACAGAAAGAGTTCATCAACCGTTATACGAGCAGATTAGAATAGATCATACATATATAAAAGAAAAAGTGTTCATGTAATAGCAGACTATTATGCGCGACTGTATAATATATGTACGTATAAATTTCATTGATAAAACAACCCTGTATTTCGCTTAATTTAATGAATATTTTAATTGATATTGGAATAAAATATAACATATTGGAATAACATATTAATAACATATTAAGGCAAACAGCTATTTTCCACACATTATAGATGAAAATACTCAGACCTATATAGTCGCCTAAATAAAAGTATCCTGTTTTCACTTTCACCCCCAAAATCGCCAGCAAATTTAGCTTTTATGATTTTCGTAATGTCTCGTAGACATGGTTGTTTCAGGAAAAATTCTGAATTTAAAGATTACAAAATATCTATATCGATGCCAGATATATATTGGTTATAAGTTTAGTCGTTTAAGTCATTAATAGTCATTGGTAAGTCATTAATCAATAATTTGGTAAAAAGTCAATATTACTTAAATTCTGTGTCTGTGATATTTTTAACTAATGTTTAATTAGGCTAAAAACATTCGACAAAGATTTTTCTTCAAAATTGTCTTAAATGGATCATAATATTTCTTATAAACATATAGCAGTTAAAAGTCCTTAATTATATGTTGAATATGTTTATTAATTGTTCAGTTTTTTGTTGTTGTCATAAAATAAGAAAATATTCATCGTCTGATTTTATAAAACAGCAGGAGTAATAATTATTCTTTTCCATTTTTTGGGAATTCTAGTTTATTTGTTGGATTAATCTTGAAATTCAACAATATTGTACATAATGCAAACCATTTAGTTAACAGTACTAATCCACTGTGCAACATTTATATTAATAATTTCTATGTATTTATATTCTTTTCCCAACATACAATAGGTATATGCCCAGTTGGTCAACCCACTAAATTATTGGAAATTACTATCCACATTTAAAAAAAACGTTCTGAATAAATGAAAAAACAGTGTTATCTCTTATTTTTCCTTGTTATTATATAAATCTTACATATTTTATCAGCCAACTTACATGTAGGTACTTTTGACAGTTTCAAGTACGATCGGCTCCCCCATGTTTTAAATGTGTACCACTTAAATACACACTTCATGCCATACGGTGGGAGTTTACATTTTATTGTTATAATCATTATTTCGATGTCGTGTCTCAATTAATATTGTGCGGTTGGTATATTGATAACAATTGGGTTTGAATTGTCTCTTGTGAGAGTGTACTGTTATGTATAACACCTACTATGAAGTATATATACAGACAACTGAGATCAATATCTTTAATATCGCCTTATAAATTCATGACTTCTTTGAAAGTGCTCTTCAAAATTCGCTGTCGGCAATCTTTGATCTTTACAATGTTATACCAGCGTTACCTGTTTTCAATATTGTACTATATATACTATTAATCGGTAGATCGAACGATTTAAATAATATTCTAACGTATTCAAATAATAAAACTATTACTTCATTATACAATACTCATATGTATAAATCATAATATGTGTGCCCACACTGTAATATGTAATTTATATAGTATTTACAATGTTATTTGACTTACTAAAAATTATATTTCATAATAATAATCATCTATTATATAATTACAGTATTTATTTCTTTATTTCTCATCATAAAAATTGTAAACATGTAATTTATATTATTGTTTTAATAACTTCCTCGGTTAGTAAACGATATTTGTCGGATATACACAATGAAAGTACAATCGGTCATAACTTTGTCACTTGCGAGAATAGGTATTATAAAATTACCAAACGGCTCCCTAAAACCATAGGGCCTTCCCAGACATACACTTGGAAGACACGATTAAGACCCAAATTAGAAAGTCAACAATTTAATCGAAAAAAATAAGCATTATAGTATGACGTTGAAGTACTATAAGATTTTAAAATGTTTTTTCTTCTCTTCTCGCTCTTCTCTTCTCTTCTATTAGTTAACTAAATCAAATTTTAATTAAATTAACAAAAACTTTTATTGATTACAAAATATATAACTAATATATAGGAAAAACATAATTTCATAATTAAGATGTTTCTATAAACCTTTTAATTTGTTATGTATGCTAATAAAAACTCCGCAAATGTTTAAAAATAATAATTTTACCTCCTTTATTCTCAAAAAATGCCCTGTCTAAAAATATTTACCAAAAAACTAAAATAATATATACATAATTCATACAGCTACGTTGTTTTATGTTTTTATTAAACTCTATATAAAAGTCAGATTATTAAACAGGTAAATTTCGAACTCGAAAACCTAAACATATATTTATCTTAGCTCGACCGTATAAACAGTAGAATATAGGTACATTTAATATAATATGCTTCTTTTCTTGAGTAACATTTTTTAAATAATGCCAAAACTCCGCATATTTCTAGGTTTCCATAATAAGTTATACATACATTTATCAGCTCATTTATTTAGGGGTTTTATGTTATAGAAAGAATCATTGAGGCGGAAGGGTCATGCAGTGAACTATTAGTCCATCTATGTATAACTAATTTTATGGATAGAGGTGTCTTCTAACATTTTCATTTCCGGATCTCATAAGTGAAAAAAAATTATTGATTTTTTAAGTCAACGTTTTTTAATGATTATTTTTTCTTCTTTCATGAAAGTGCAAATTATAAACTCTAAAGCAAGAATACATGACAAAATGTGGTGCCTCTCACTGTAAATGTAAAATGTAATAATAATTATATATTTGAGAGCAACAAACAGCAATTTGATAAATAAACAGAATCATAGAGCAGCAAGAAAGTCATGTAAATTATAAAGCACGTTATAAAATAAATACTATAGCAAGATATTTGGAAATGTGTTTGTAACATGTAAAACAAAATACTGTATGTGTTTATAATATTGATTTAGGTACTAATATACTTAGATCATCATGTATTATGGTGATATTTATATTTAATAAGAAAATTTGTTTTGTTGTGCAACTTAGTTAGAAGAGTAAATAAATGTATAAACTATGATTTTCAATACTATGATTTTGTGTTCTTGACGCACTAATTGTGCTCTAAATTTTCAAATGGTTGTTTACTTTTATTTTCTATTAGACACCTTTCTGCTATTTCTATGCAATGTGCTTGTTTCTTCGATATAATAACTCATTGTCGTTTCTATTTCCTTGCCCCTCAATCCCCGTACACTTAATAATTTATATAACATTAAAAAAACTGTAACATTAAAAAATACAGTTGAACATAAAATTTCCCTGAATAAGAGAAATGTAAATTTACTAATTAGTAAATAATTATTATTATTTATAAATTATAATTGTCTAAATAAAATTATTGACACTGTTACTACTATAAATTATTAAAAGATATATTTATCAAGATTAAATTATAGATATAGTTATTGCTATAAATTATAATTGTAAACAACTTATAAAACGACGGAAATTTCCGGCGCAAAGAAATATAGCCTGGCGTGGCGCAAGGCAATTTTTCAACAAAAAATTTCCGGCGCAGCGGCGCAAAGCATGTTATTGTTGAATGTTTTAGCGACGCATCATAATCATTTAGGAGTTAGAAATAATTACAATTTGTTTAACGTAATCTATTTATATCAAATATACGTAAACTATATAACTATGGAATTTATAATTCTTACCGCAAATTGTTAAAACATGTATTAATTTTAAATGATATAAAAG
>JAYRBW010060552.1:0-10722 GCA_036023295.1 Invenusta paracnida | reverse complement strand
TCATTGGTTAGTGTGACGAAATTACCTAGGAATTCCCCATATAGAATCCTACATTATTAGGACTAATATTTTTATCCATGACTAAACTTATTTGCTGATAAATTTTAGCCGCTAGTAAATTTATGAGTGCTTCATGTTACCAATTATTTTATAATAATGCTGGATAATTGTTTCATGTTACAGGCCCCAGCACTATATATAATTTAGTACATACACATTCACTTATATAATATATTATGTATATATGTATGTCATGATAATAATACAATAATAATTGTGTTAATAATAATCTGTGCTTAGTCAGTCATTCATAGTTATAATTTCTTGCATGGTACTTAATGTTTACTATTTTTCTTGTATCTTATTATGTCTGTAAATGTCTATATTATGTGGACTGATATTAAATATTTAGTTACATTTTTCTTTTATCAAATCATCTCTTGATGATATGATATATGTTTTATAAATAGATGTATTATTTAATTACATCTAAACTAACATATTAGAAAATCTATTTTTCAACAAAGGCATAAAAGAGTCAACAAAATACTACCACATTATAATAGTGTATTATGGATTACATTATATAACAATATTTTATTTACAGACTTTTTAAAGATATATGCATGAGTAGTTCAGTAGGTTGTCCATTTTTCATCAGAAATGACTACTGCATTATTTATTATACCAGTTCTAACTGTCTGTAATTATAATGTTTAAATTTCTTTTTCTTTCAGAAACTTAAATTGAACGTGCAACATATGTTTGTCAATGTTTGGATTTACTCGTGATTGTCCAACTTCTGTAAACGGTTATCTTAGCCAACCTGTATCCGATTGCTTGTCAGTAACATCTCACAATAGTTCTGTAATTTCAAATTCTCGGTCTGGTTTAATGGCAGTAACTACAGGAAATGATGTTGGAAATGGTGGTGGGGGTCCAAATGGACATCCACCACATTTAAACCATCATGGCAATCATCATGGTAATCATCATCCTAGTCATCAAAATCACAACCACCTTAGCCGACATGCAGGACACCGTCACCATCATCATAACAGTGTGCATCACAATCAAATTAGCATGAATCATCAAAGTATTTTTGATGTTTGGGGCTATAATTTTGCAGAGGGCATGCGGTCGCTTCGAATATTAGCAAAGAAGTTTAAAATTGTAGCTGTTGATACAGAATTTCCTGGAGTTGTTGCGAAAGTGTTTGGAGAGTATGCAAACACATTTGAACAGTCTTATCATAATATTAAAGTTAATATAGATTTGTTAAAACCTATTCAGATCGGCTTCAGCTTCTTCAGTGAAACTGGAGCTAGACCAGAACCAGTGTCTACTGTTCAATTCAACCTTAAATGGGATGTTGATATGGAAACGTATGCATCGGACTCAATTCAATTGTTGGAAAATTCTGGTATTGATTTTGAAAAACTGAAGAGAAACGGAATTGACGTGCATGATTTTGGAGAAGCATTTACAACATCTGGTCTTGCATTGAATGACAGTATCACGTGGATAGGGTTTCACAGGTACTTTAATAATTAATACTTTTTTAGTAGTATAATTCGATATACAGTTTCTGTGTATATATATGTGTGTGTTTTAGTGCTTACGATTGGGCTTACATGCTGAAGATCTGTACCAATTGGATGGCTATGCCTGAACGTTGGACTGAATTCCACAAAATGCTGTTACTTTTCTTCCCTCGAATTGTTGATATTAAGACGCTGATGACTGAAACGAAAATCCCCAAAAGTGGTTTGCAGGAACTCGCAGATACTCTCAAAGTGGCAAGAGTGGGAGCACAGCATCAAGCTGGTAGTGACTCTAATTTGACCGGTGAAGCATACTTCCGATTTATTGAGGTAATTTTTATTTTATATTAAAATTCTATTTATGGGTGTTTCATTTCATTTTGTCAATCATTCTTATGATTTTTAATATTTTCAGAAGACATCTTTAAAATAGACAAATTATTTTAAACGTTTTAATGTATTTAATATGAATATTTTCAAAAATAAAATAAAATTATTTCTAGTACGTTAAAAATTTAGTTTAAATGTCTACTTTTTTATTAATTGATACAGACCATTAGTAAGTGTTTTTTAGCTAAAGTATTAATTTTCAAAGTATTTCCAGTAATATTTAGTCGAAAACAAAAGTATTGTAAACTAAATTGTAAATTTCGACATGTAATTTCGATAATTTCAAAATAGAAATAGGGTGAAGTTACAGAATAAGGTTTTAAATACAGGCCTGTGATTGTTCCTCGAATTTCTCAATTTTTTAAAACTTACTAAAATTTCTTAATGTGATATTTTTTGCAATGGTAAAATTCCTTAAATTTACTCAAAATTATCCTCAAAAATTTTTAATGGTCAATCACAGCCCTGTAAATAGTATTCTAATGTTAAGCGTTTATCGAAATAGTTATTAATATTTTAAGTTTTGTAATAGTATCAGATTATTCTCCGCGTGATTTTTGTAATATTATTGACAAATGCTATACTATTGACTGTTCATCTCACTTAAACTAAAACCAATGCTTTTGTCATCTGAAGGAATCAAATAATGCTTATGTTTGCTTCAGCAAATCTGGAGGAAGTACTATGTACTTCTTCTATGGTTGCTTAATTAATTTGTCTGCTTTTTCTTACACTTTCAATTACTTTTATCTTTATTATTTAAGAATATCGTTATTATATCTCACGTCCATATTTATTCCGATAAATTTATAGATTGTAAAGACAGTTATTCTTCGTATGTGTGGGGTAATGGTCTTCAATAACTAGATTATTTTTTACTTCTTGATAATATTAGAAAACTTGTAATTATGTAGCTATATTATATGGAAATTTTTATAACGTCAGTGTAAGACGTCATAGGTTTCACAATATGAATCAAATACAGTTGGTATAAATGGATATTAATATATTTGTATCAAATTGATGCAAATAAAAAATTCAAAACTTAATCGGTAGAAATTATTATTAATACATCCGATCGCTAATTACGCAAAGCAACCTAAACATAATAAAGATTTTAAGATATATAAAATCTGACTCTCTTATTAATTTGCATAATATAAGTTTATTTTCTTTTTAAAATAGAATATATAATATTAATAAGCAAATATTTGTATATTTTACATCTCATAAGTAAAATAATAAAAAAATTCTTTCAATGATTTTTTTTTATTTGAGAAGAAACAGGATCCTTAATCAAAGTTTGCATTGGTCAGGAATATCACAGATAATTACAATTTTCAAAATAGTAATATTGAATTATTTATCATCTTAAATTGTAATATTTTTGATAAACTTATATTTTCGTCTTCTCGAAAAAAAATTTCTCGTTAATTTTTATAAATTAACTCATATTATATCCCAAGTTTTACGAGAGCAGTAGGGCTTAGGACTCATAAAAATAAAGGAACAAACTAGTGTTGCGATTGATATTAGATATCGTTACTGTTGCTTAGTTTTCGAAAAAGCTTACAAAATATCTCCAGGTAATTATTTAAAAGCAGGACCAGCTTCAAAACGAGAATCAGGATATTCCGTTTTAAAGAAGAGGCTTCTTAATCGCTTTTTGTGATTTTGACGACATATAAAATGCTGCATTCAAATTTGTTTATTATATGTTTATTTAGAGTATATATACTCTAAATATTTTAGATACTATATATTTTAGATATTCTAAATACTCTAAATATTTCCAGTGTGTATTAAAAAATCATTGATAGTCTTTAATAGGTTTTGAAAAATGTCAGAATACATAATGCTGTTAATATAGGTAATAACTGAATGGGGAGGCAATGTGAAAAGTGCACAGACGAATTCTATTTGCTCAAAATTAGAATTTACTGAATTAATAAATTTGATTTTAGAAAATATAGATTGTGAGCATATACTGCCACTCATATGCTCAATCACAGTTTTGTTTATTTTTTACTGGTTTGATAACTCTACGGCCTGGAAATTCCTTCAAAAATAGAATCAATCGAATTTTTCAAGGGTAAGATATAGCCTGTGGTTGTTACATGTAAGTTGTTTATATTTAGCAATATTTAGAAGTAACTAAATAATATGTAAATTGGTCATTGCCAGATTGTTATAAGGGTACAAACTTTTGTGAGCAACTAAATTTCTCTTGAGTTGTACACTTCGTTTTTCCAAATGTATATTAATATACCTTGTTAGGTGGATTTTAAAACGTTACTCAGTGTACATACTATGTGTATTCTGATCACAGTATAAAGGTATAAAAAGTATATATTAACTGAGTGTTTGTGTTTTACGTATCTTATATTACCTATTGTTTCCTTCAGGAATATCTCGATGGTAAATTGGACTCAAAGCAGGTGAACTACATTTACGGTTTAAATTACTGTCCAAATGGAGCCAACAATCTCTGGTTTCCTCTGAATGCTGCTAGCCCAGTTCCTGAAGGTTCTGGCGAGTCTGGAAACAATGGAAGTCTTGAAGGATCAAGTAGCAACGAAAATTCTGGTCGAAACAGTCCGATGGAAGGCTGCGGTTCCGCTTCACCCACGGGTACTAATAGCAGTAGCTAGTAATTCTACTGTTATACTGATCAATTTTCCTGATAACTCACCACGTTGCACGCCTCTTAAATATATCTCATTTGTATGGCTCGATAGGAACATATTTGCATCTCATTAATTTTCATTAAACTATTTTTATGTTAAAATTTTAAATGATTCCAAATTTGTATTAAACTCAATAATATATACACTTTTGCAGGCGTGCAGCGTGACCAAAGTATGTATATCTTTAATATCTCTAAAACAGTCCAGTGATCTTCTTTCTCGTGATGCCATATCAACGGAACAGTGTGCTGACTTCAATTGCGTTTATTGTGTTAACCAATCTCTATCGAGTTGTGTATGTATTTAGCTTTACACAAGCAGTGTTACTGTTTCATATTAGCGCTGCGCCTTGTCATAATCATAATGTTTTCGTTCAAACTTTGGTGCGTTCGATCAAATGTCTAATTTTAAACTAACTTAGATAATAGAAACAACTGCAGTTCGCTAAATTCATGTTTTCATATAGTCTTGTTTAAATATACATCACTGAAGCCGAAGATTTTATGTCAATAAATAACCTAAGAAATAGGATCAACCACAAAATCTATTTTAATGAAAAGAAAAATATATTTAACTAGGTGTTGTTGGGGAGGAGTAAAGCACATGTTATATTGACAGCTTTGTATAAATCCAAATTAATTTTTGCTTGTAATATATATATTCTCATTTTAGCTTTAAAGGGCTAGGGGAGGTCAGATAGACTTGTACTTTTAAAGGTTATTTGAATAAATTCTACCGAAATATTATCTTGCATTTTTAGTAACTGCCTAATATTGTGGTCCAATAATATTATTATTAATTTTCAACAATTTGATTGTTTTATTCAAGGTTTTGCATACAATTAAACCATATTCATTTTAACACTAAGCAATCAATTATTGGCTAGTATTTTCTAATGATATAAATGTCATTTATTGTTAAACAAATATTATTATGCAGTAATAATTATTATTCGTTGATTGTAAATAATACACCGATAGCATAGTACATTTAATTGATGGATAAATCTCATGAGATAAGTAGTGTTATTCTTTAGATATTTCATAAGTGGGTTTTATATAACCTCCCCGATGTCGGTAATAATAAAAACACATGGTTATCCAAGTTTTAACTTCACGAAAACTAATTTTAAATCTTGGTTATGGGTACAGATTTCCATATCTGATTGTAAATTATTTTGCATACAAATTTATTACATAGCTGATTAATAAAAATAGATTGTCTATTTATTTCAATAGAATTACGTTCTTCTTTTTTATGAATGGTTCGAACGGAGGTTGTTATTGTAGATATTCGATTGGGCAGCTTTTTTTTCATATAGTGTGTATTAACTATTCTATTCGTTCTTTGCTCTCAACCCCTTCCTATTTTTAGTTGATCTTCAATAATATGTTTCACATTGATATCTCTTGTAATTATAAACACATTCAAATTAAATCTATAAAATTTCTCTGTATAGAATTATTCAAAGATGACTACACTGCAGAAGATGACTTTTTAAGCCATTGCACATAATACATTGTAATATTTAGTATTTTTATCTTTTGCATTTTTAAATATAGTTTGTGCTGATTTTCTTTGTCTGCTACACATATACTTATTAAAAATAATTCATAAATAGAGTTACTCTGTTTTAATTATTTTCGACAAAAATAATAAAAACATACTTCTTATTTATGAAAAACTTAGGTCAAACGTTTTACAATGTTAATTACAGTATACTTTTACAATAAATTGTCTCTGATTTTTTATTTGTTGGGTGGATTTTCTCTTTATTTTCCTTGTTTTTATATCCATTAGGTAATTGTGCTGACTAAAGTTGGGTCAATTTTAAACCCAATTGTAAATTTTGGTCACATGAGCTTTTCCTAAAGCAACCCTCGAATGTCTGTGATACTCTCCTCCGCTTTTGTATCATCATTAACACAGTAGTATCTTGTTTCTAAATTAATGTATTTTGTTAGTATTCTCGGTGAATAATATGTAAGTTGTGGTAATTAACGATTATATACTCATCTATACACATATTATAGCCACATTTTATTATAAGTGCTATATAAGTATTATACTAGCGGTACGTACATATTAATAATTTCCACCAAGAAGTGTGCTTTTAAAGTTTATTTCATAATATCTTTTTCCATGCAAGTGCTGAACGGTTTATTTGTTATAAACTGTATATTGCGCTTTATTTTTGTAAATTTTATTTACGGCTGTGTCCACATTTCAAATGCATAAATTAGTGACATATACACTTGATTATTTCATATGGAGTTTTTAACCACTAAATTTATTACTTTGTTACTAATTATGTTTTTAATTTTGAATAATTAAGTTTCTTTAGACTTCTATTTTGGCATTGAGACCTAGACACAGCCTGGATACTAAAGTTGAATATACATATGTACCTAAATTACTTTATATTTAGGATGCTCCTCACCCCTTTCCATTTCACCAACTGTTATATATCTATTCAAAATGATGTAAAATATTATCAAAAGTTGTCAAAGCATTAACTCGGTTATTTAAATGGAGGTTATATGGTATAGTATCAAATGCACTTACTTCTTCTACGACATCTGTATATTGTGTAAATGACTCAGAATCTGTACATTTTTCAATGAATCAAGAGAACAAAGCTGTTCAATTAGATAGAGAATGGAAATGCATGTATTTAGCTGTTCATTGCTTAAAATTTGATTGTCTCACGTTAGTAACGCACTTTTTCCCACAGAGTAGGGATATACTTTGTGCTTTATCATAGAATTATCACCTTAACACATCTTAGACCTAACGCCCTTCTGTAATATCTCACCACAAAACAGTTAATTGTTAATTAATTTTGCAGGGTACCTTAATTTTGTCTGTATATATATCTTCCTCCCTATATAGTAATTTTGTCATTTAAAAACTTTCATCTATAATGGTTATCTTTTATGATCCTTCCTCACTTTAATTGATAGTGGTACTGTAAAGATCGCATAATGGGTATTTTGATGGGGTCTTGACTACCTATGTGGGTTGTGATCATGTTCATGATCTGTGTATGCATAAAACAGCAAGGCAGCACTAATATAGTTTTTCTAATTGTGCCGTATAAATAAGTATGTATATATATCTTGATATTTAAAATAAGTGGCATTTTTATTTTGGGGGGTTTCACGAAATAAATGTGCACTTTTAACTTAATGTTTTAGAATATTTTTCATAATATACTGATTTAAAATTTCGGCATTAATCATTATAGTGTCTTGTTATTTAGTATACTATAGTATGCGTATAATCTATTTAGTGATACAGAATAACAAGTATTCATAAGTTTGTTATAGTAATACAATGTCAGATCATTTTATTAGAGGTACATTATAATATAAAAGATAATCAAATACTTCTATTTCGTCACATCTGTTTGTGGGTCAAATGCTAAATATTTTGAATTAAATTTATATTGCCTATCGTGATTTAGATAAGGAACCTGTATGTAGTTAAATTTTGCCTTCAGATAGTTATCATTTTATTGAGCTAATTAAAAAATTTCCCTATAGTAGTAAACTTGCATTTATAAGTTGCGTTATAAAAAACTGGCTGGATATTATGAGAATTGATTTAATACAAATAGAACAATTTCTCCATCAGTATAACATTTCAATGAGTATTTAATGTGTGATAAACGTTATAGTTATGATCAGACAGAAAAATAATATGTCGAAATGTAAGCGTTTTATTTTATCGATAATTTTTATCAATTTCATCCATGATGTTTTTCAGAGGCGGAGTCAATGAGGGGCATAACATTACCCTGTAGAAAATAGCTTACACGTGATGCATATGTCATATATGTGACATATCCAATAGCGTATGCTTAAATTTCTTTAGGGTACCCTAGCTGCTCTTCTTATATTAAGAATAGTAAAACAATTTTAGAAATGTTCCACATAAACAGTGATAATTCAGGTACTAAATTACTTTAAGCACAGATGAAAATCACATGGAATTCTTTTCTATATTTAAAGAAAATTGTATCGGAAGTAAGAATCATCTGAAAACAATATAGAGATGTTCCCAAAACCACGTCTGGTTAATGATCGACAGAATAATCGGAACAATGCAACTAGAATATATATTTTTATGATAAAATGAAACGACAATTTTGCATCATTGTGTGATTATAGTTATAGTATAATTTGCGTCACGTTTTGCAACCGCTAGCATTCCACGTAACGATGCTCTATACAAACCCGCAGTGATTACAGAACAAAATCTACCATATTTTAGGAAATTTCCTTAATCGTAATGGTAGCTGTAAACAAAGCCATTCTATTTCTTTGGTTTTAAGTATCCAATCAGATTGTCAAATTAATTGTTTTCAACTGTATAAAATATGATGATTATATATTAAATTGTAAATTATATTCACATGTCAAAATAACATGAAATAAATTTAAAACATCCATTGTTGTATTTTTGCAAGCTTATATACTTATTTGAAAGTGATGCAATCAATTTCAGTTGAATTTCAATAATGTTTATCTCGTACTTATAAACTATTTTATGTTATTTTTTGTTAAGTATAATCTATTTTAAGATTAGCATTTTACGAACAAATATATGAAATAAGAAAAGATCATGTGAATTAAAGATATGATTAAAAAAATGCGCAATATATATTCTGATATTAAATTAATATTATTTCTGTAATTATCCGCAAGTACTTCAAAAATTAGTAAGTCGTATAATGAAGAACGAAGAAAAAATTAACTTAAATGCCATCTTGATAATTCAGAGTTCTTATATTAATACTACATATTCAAATGGGGATATAACACTTTCTGTATATAAAATAATAAGATACATAAAAGTGTTTACATGTAATAATTGTGCACCTTTATCAATAATTGGCGATATTCAGGTATATTTTAAATATAACTTGCAAATAATGCAAATAAACATACCTATATATAGAATATAATATGTAGATAAAAAAATGTGTATTAATACATTGTTAAACACTTTGTAAATGTTAATGCAAAGAAGTATGCAACAAGAAAATTGTCCTATAAAATATACCGAAATATATAATAATCATTAAACTTGCACACATACAGTTTGTGCGTGAAAATGCTTCTAAGTTTTGGATATATGTAAGAGCAAGTATATATATGTAATGACGTCTAGATTGCATGCTTTATGAATATGTGTTAATGTCTTTTCTTTGATCATTAGATATTAAATAACATTTTTTCATGACTATGAAAGATTTTAAACTCTGAGATTTTTAATATGTGTATCACATAAATGGTTCAAGATATTTTGATAAGAGCAAGGAATATGTACCGAGATTTCTTAAATTTAAAATTAAATGTAAGTAGAATTATTATTGTGTTTATATTAGTTTCATTACGAAAATATTTTTCAATTCAATTTTCACTAATTTTGGGATATTTTGGATCAAACAATTACATCTCTTAAGAAATAGTACAATACTGTTAACCACACTGTTTTTTCCTTTACAACAAAAGTTTGTTGGTCACAATAAAAAAAACGATCAAGTATATGGTCTTTCATAAACAGTTTCACCTTCAATTGTGGTTTAACAGCCTTACAGGATTGAGAAACATTTGTATATGTTAGCCAAGTTTAATTGTTTGTCGGTGGCTCAGTGACTAATTCTGCTGCATCTTTGAAACATCATCCAATTTAAATAATGTTTTTGACGCAGGATATTTTACTGTTGATAAAACTGGAAAGGGTTTTCCAATATGAGTATAGGTGCAGATGTGCTTTTCCATTCACAATGTTGTTAAACTTCACCTTAATAATAGTAGCAGAGAGTTTTTTGGGTGCAGTAGGAGAAGACTGCAAAATTAGTGTTTGTGCATTTGAAATTTGGCAAATTTTTGTGCAGGTATGTCTTTTACCCGGAGCAACCTGATCCAGGCAATTTGAGCAAACCTTGAGCATGAGAGGTGATCCTTGTGCTTGATCACCACTTATTGATGGTCTACCAATGGACCGTTTTTTGAGACCATCTACAAGAAAACATAATCATATTTGAGTATTTTACATCATATTCTAATAGGGTAAACTTCAATTCAATAAGG
>JAYRBW010060551.1:0-10722 GCA_036023295.1 Invenusta paracnida | reverse complement strand
CCTTACAAAAGGGGTCTAACTTCATTCGGTCTAGGGGGGGCCCGGGCCCGCCAGGCCCCCCCCTGGATCCGCGCCTGTCAATAATGATGTTTTAGATTCTTTACTAATCCTTGATTGATAGGTTGAATCACAATAGGCCACATTATGTGAATTTCACTGTATTAATATACAAGTTATGCAGATTTTATGATAAGAATTAAGTAAATACTTATATAAGTATTCAAATGAAGAAAACTTACTTTATAGAATTTCTGTAATAATATCAGTACCAAATTTGCTACTGAGAACATGCTTCTTGCACTAAAATGTAATTTGTTGAATAAAAATAGGAACAATAGCTATAATAAGATATTGAATTTAATTAGAAGTATGAAAATATAGGTAAGTAATCTTAGGTCTTATTAGGAATTGATAGCAACCTTCCATTACTCCAATGTTGATATTTACTAATTTCTGCAAAATTTAGATGAATCAAAATTTACTGCAAAATCAACTCATTTTAATTGATTAAGTGGGTATTCAGTATTCAATTGTTTGTTTCAATATTGAGCACTTGATTTTTTTGTTAAACTATTTTTGTTTACTTTTAATTTATTATTAATGTACTTGATTAATTTTATGTATACTAAAACTATATTAATTTGCTTTGAAAAAAAGTTTTGTTTATAATATATATTTTTATTTTGCTGTGTGAAATATTCTCACTGAAAATAGTTTACCTATATTATAAAACTGACTGAGAGCATTGCCTACCAAGCTACCTTTTTGAGAGAATATTCCTGCATAATATGTATTATATATAAAGAGAGGGAATTGAACCCTCTATGCTTTCAGTCAGATATTTAAATATAAGCATAACTTAAAATATTAAGCAATACACAGAACACTGCCCTATAAAAATGATGAACATATAAATGTATCTTTTGCAAAATTACTAGAATATATTTTATAATCTGAAGCATATTGAGATAAGCAAGTTTAACTAAATAATATATACATATACTACAAATTCCTGTATGTAAATATCTAACAAAATTATAGTTTTGAATAAAATGTTGGTTATAAAAATATTTTCATATCTTGCAAGCTAACTGCCTTTAATGTAATGTTTATTATATTAATATTTAGCTTTCTACATCTGTGCTCAATACTAATAGTTTGTAAATATGTTTAGTTAAATAATCAATATATTTTTATATAACTAGATAAATCTAAACCTGTAAAATCAAATACCAAATACCATAAATGCAAGATATTAAATTGGTTGCATTAACTGATTGAAATCATAATTAAATAAACATGATTAGGTAGAAATCTGACTTCTGTGATTTACTAATTATGAAAAACAAATACAGATTCTACCAACTCTAACAAAATGAAGACCAGCTTTACATAAATCCTAATAAAATCTAGAGGTGTGAGATTTAATAGTAATACCAAGCTATATCTAGACTACTTATTAAATAGCAGGGATTTATATCATAATTATTGACCTAGCAAATACCTGAAATTGTTATGGTTTATTATAAAAAATACCTATATGAATATTATTATTGGAACAAAACTCTAAATAATTATAATATGAAAGTAATTAATTTTGGCATATAAGAATGTTTAGCTGTATAAACTATAAGTATATAATATGCACTGTCAGTGTCTAACTCCATTGTGTCTAAGGATTGTGTCTGTTGTGAGAGACTGTTTATAAGATAAAATTCCTTAAAAAAGTATAAAGCAGTATATTTTTAAAACTTTTAATATTAAAAATTAAACTGATACATATCATGAATTATTTATATGAATCATATGTCATATATTATAGTAAAAAAGTTATATATCTACTGTTCACCAAAAAAATAAATGAATAACACTTTGTATAGTATCACTATATTGGTATTGTAGTTATCATAGTTACTATTTCATTCTATATATTTTGAACGATGGTGCAGCATCCTGAATTCACATAGTCTGCCTGAAATTGTCAAATCTCTTTCTTCCAAGTAAATCGTTTAGCAATAATTAAAAAATAAAAAAAATAAAAACATGTCAAATTACAATGATAAATCGAAAACTAAATTTAAATAGTACGCTTAGATTTTGTCATTCCAATTTCATTAAAAAAAACAGCTTTCTTCTTTTGTGACATACATTGTTACTGGTATCTATTCTTACTATAGATTTCTTTTTTTTTAATTACCTTTAAATAATATATTTGAATGTAAATCCATTTTGTATTTTTATATAAAACAAGTAAAAAATATTGATTATTCAGAATATTTTTCAGTTTTAAAGAGATACTACTTGAAAATCAATTACTTAAAGCATACCCTGGTTTTAAATTTTAATCCTGTATACTGTATGTATACTATATATTATTCCATACTATAATAAAATCTGTGATACCATTTAAATATTGTTCTATAAATTTTATTTTTATTAAGTAAAACGTCTTTAAATTTGTAAACGTTGATCATTATATAATGTATTTGTATGTACATTGCACATAATGTGATTTGACAGCATTTGTTGTTTTCGTATTTTCTTTAAGATGGATTCAAATGGTGATTCTGCTAAACCACACATGTTGGAGTCACCATCCATACAGACCAAAGCCAGATCCAACTGGGCTACTCTTTCACAGGCCCTTTTGGGTGCAAAAAAACTTAAGATAATCAATGCATCTGCTGCACCCATCTCTGTGCGGAGTTTTGAGGGTTTTGGTCTGTTTAAGGTTAGTTCAACACCCCAGTCCTGTGTTGTTGTCAATGATAAGGATAACGAAAATGCAGGTCAGTTTCATATAATATTGACATGTGTATTATATTGTATATATTATTGGCCCAATTAATAGTTTTTCGTGCTTTTCAATATTGTTTCGTGAGAAATAGTTATAAATAATATAGCGAATCAATATAACCCTTCTTTATTGAATTTGACATAAAAGAAATATTCCTAAGGCTCAAAAGAGTGATTCTCCCTTTCCTCTTTCGTGATTGACCAGACAGAGGAGCACAGAGTGGTGATACCCAGAAGGAAGCGACAGTATGGCAAACCCTCTCTCTGGACGGTGTGAGTGTTGACATTCGGCTCTACCAAAGTCTGGGCAGCTCACTGGCTGACCTGACCGGCTTCAACAACACTGGGAATGTCTGCGTGTGGCCGAGTGAAGAAGTGATGGCAGCTTACCTCTTCCACAATCGAGAAACCTGGCTCTCTGGGGTGACCTCAATTGTCGAGCTTGGAGGCGGCATGACCTGTGCTGCGGCTCTATTGGTTGCACGTCTTGCTGCTTCAGAGGTGAGAAGACCCGAGAACGATTTGTGTCTAAAATGAGATGAATTCCCCAAGGACTTAATAAGTTCAACTCTAAATTTGGAATTAATTTTAGTAGCGTGCTATTTTATTTACCAAGAATTATAAACAAAAAACAAGTTTAAAAAATTGAGTAAATACATTTTTTTCTTATACATAGGATACATTATTGTACATTATGTAGTGCCCCAGAGTGATTTAAAAAAAATCAATAATCAGTTTCTGTTTTTATTTTATATTTGTACCAATTTAATACTACATTACCTTCGCTTGTATATATAAAAGCATACTATATCCATTGTTTTTATCGAAATAATTATATTTGAGTTAAATTGTTTGTCTTTATATTTAGACCTTTTATAATTATGACTAACATTTAATATTATGATAATAATCGATAATTTTAGAAATTAAATTTTTTTGTACTTGGTGCATCCAATATTTTAACATTTCTATTTATTCTGTCCAATTTGTTTTGTTTTTTATTAAGAGAACATCTGTATTATTTTATCTCAAGATAATATTGTGTAATCTTTCTGTTGTATTTTATGCCGTCAGTACTTATTTCTTTTGTACTCCTTACATCTAGAAGTATCAGGAAAAGCTATTTCATTAAAAAGTTTATTTCAGTGGTGGGTTTTACAAACTACAATTCTACGATTTACTAATCGAAAATTTACTAGTAGGTACTTAATATTTACTAGCGTTTCTTGACCTACAACTAGGAGTTGTCGGAAAACTTACAAATCCTGGCTTTGTATTATGATTAGACAGCGCGAATTAAGTTTGGATTTATTTTTAGCGAAGCAATTTAAGAACACCCTTTCTTGTTACATACGCAATTCAAACCTATTTAACTATGCAAGCGATACTCTAAACCAAAATAATACCAAAATTGCCACCGAATATATAAAACAAATCATCCAATCAATGGGCAGCATTTGCATTTGCAAACAATCACGTGACCTGACTCCATGTCAAATAACTACAATAAATCAGGTTACGTTTGGAATAATACATAGCTAAGCGTCATTATGTTTATATTATTAAAATGCTTAGCTTTCAGATGAAACATGTAATCCTATTATATATTTTAATGGAATGTCTAAATCACAAAATCTAAATTTATCCCACTAAGAGGAAATACAATTTATTCTATTTTTAGTTCAGCCATCATTCTGTCAACATGAATCCACTAATATCGGGTAAACAGCCATAGGTCAACATGTCTCTCTAATTACTTTTAAATCAATACGCAACTGTATTTTATTTTATACTGGACAATTCGCATTTTTTATGAACTCACTATGAAGCCCAATGAAAATTCATTTTCTTTCTTTAACACAAACATAACCAACGTCTTATTCCCTATTGCACCACATATATTAACAGCTTCTATAATATATGTCAATATCTTAACCTCAAAATTATCCTGATAACGTTAGCTATTTACATGCTGTGTCTAACCACAGCAGACTGGTTCTCCCAAGACCACTACAACAACAGAAACATCTCCAACAAGAAAGTGTCTCAAACGTGTTCTTCTGACAGACGGAAATCAGCGGAGTTGTACCAATCTGGACGCCATTTTGGATCGCTGCCGAAGCCGAAATCAGCTCTCATCAAGCAACGGTTTGTTTTTGTTTTTAGTTTACTACAGTAACTTGTATCTGTGTTCATTACACTCTTGTCTACCTTAACAGTTATAATATGACCATATGTTCTCAATTTCGATATAATAAACTAGTTCCAAAATCTAAGCTATTAAAAAAGTATATTACGAAAGTCCAGGAGGAATTTTTTTTAAGCTTTACGTAAAGACATTGAAAAACACAACTAAATAGATAGAACACTGCCGGGATGTGCATTTTAGAGATACCGTATTTCTTTGAATAAACGCCACAGCAAAAACCTTGTCTTATAGACGCCGCGGCGTTTATTCAAAGAAATACGGTAACTGTCTTCTAACCTAAACTACTGCAAAACCATCATCCAATAAGAATGCAGTATGCTGGCCAATGAAATCTCGATGGGAATCAAGTCTCCCATTGATAGCATTTTAGTAGCTCTACAGTAAAAGCTTTAACTCTGATTCCTTTGTTTTAAAGGTCTTTTGAATAATTATATGAATTATGTATGTATATGAAATAATAATAAAATCTCTTTTTAACACTAATATTTTAATAATATAACATTTTCCTAAAAATTGCTTGAAATTAATATTATTTTTACCTGTCATTTCACATAAAACAATGATACATTTGTCGGAGTCACTTGAATTTTAAACAATTTTTAATTTACCTTTTAGTGCTGTCGGCATTCTACTTCTGAGCCATAATTAGTTATAATAGCTCAAATTGTTTGCGAATTACAAAGGCTTAAAAATGCGAATTTTGAACGGAAAACGCCTATAATACATACCTGCGCCTTCAAGTGCCTTTGTTTATCAAAAATGAATATGATATTTAATTGATGAAATAATGACTATTTGAATTTCATATTGATTTTTCTTAAATGTTAGTTATTTTATCTGAATTCAAAATCATAATGGTATTTGCTGATATTATAATAATTCTGGTTTTGTAATAGATAATAATAGCATACATTTCATCGAAACAAAATGTAATGTAGATATTTTTCTTTTTATTCAATAAGGTCTAAAGAGAGTGATTCCACCTTCACTGTGTTCTATTTGTAAATATCTCTATTTTTATTTTAATGCTCTATTTTATTTTGTTCTAAATAACAAAACTTGTTTAGAAATTATACTCGTCTTTAATTATGAATTTGTTGTTCTGCCACAAAATAATAAATGGCGGAACCAAAGATCCTATCGATATTTTGCCTCATTAAAGCTCCCTGTCTTGTGTCTCTGGATACTTTTGAAGGACCCCAAGTGTCTTAACGCCATCTGATCTGGACAACTGGCGCCAATCTGCAAGAGGAAACCTTCGATCTCGTTCTCTGTGCCGACTGCTTCTTCTTCGAGGATGCGCATACAGACCTCCTCGACACGGTTCAGCGTCTCATGACACCCGGGTCTGGACGTTTCCTCGCCTTCGCTCCGCCTAGAGGAGATACATTCGATCGATTCGCGCGACTTGCCCGCGCTCGAATCGAGTGCGGCGCTGACAGCCTCCGAGACTACTCGATCCATGTTCAGAATCGCTATCTTGCCTCTGTGGATAGGGTGGATCGGGAGATCCATGAACTTGGCAGTTCTGGAAGGTACGATAGGAATCTGCACTACCCCCGTCTACTGGTGATTGCACCGACACGGGCAATCAAGGCTGGTTTGATATCGGAACATTAAAAGCCAATTTTATCCCATTCTATACCGCTTCTCGCTCGTATTTTTTATCTAATTTTTATATCAACAAACGGGAAAATATTTTATATGGTTACTTTTTGTAAACAAAATTTTTTAACTCTCTATCAAATTATTCTCTTTATAATAAAATGATTTAAAAGTTAAATAATCATTACTTTATCGTTTGTTTTATAATTTACACATTTGTTATGAAGAATAATTGTTAATTCTACAATTATGTCAATATCTTAAATTATATTAATTACAAATAAAGAAATATTAAGCAAGCTCGTTTGAAATATATGCTCGATAGTTCATGTGCTTTGCTCTAATTCCTTCGTATCAAATAGAGGGAAATTTAGCTGGTAAATTTAGTTAGCCAGTAGGACTATAAAAATGCTATTAACTATTTCGTAACATTGTGATTTTCTAGTCGAAATAACAATGTTATATTTAATTTATTAGTTTCCTTCGACGTACATTTTTCATTTCACTCAAAAATCAGCGAATTTCAAAATGTTATAGACAGTTAATCTTTGTACATATTATAGTTTTTGTGAGGATTCGCTAAATTGTAATAATATACATATATACTTATATTAATAACATAATGTGTTAATTATTTGCCTAGTTTTAATGCTACTAGTCCTATGTAATGTTATTAGCTAGAACAGAGTTTGCTCCCATCCCCATCAGATATAAAAACGCGCTCAAGAAACCGCATGTATAAAGTTAAATACTATGGTAAATGCCATGATGAATGAAGTAATCTATAGTAATTAAGGAACTAGACATGTTTTAATTCTACTATTGATAATTATTCTTAATTTATATTTCAACAGCGACCCAACGTGTTTGTTTTTACTCCATGCCTTATCATTGAAGCTAGAGTGACTGACCAAATTACAATTTTATCATACAATCGATGTCGCATTGCTTATATATACAGTTGTATTATTATCTGTTTATATTGAAATTACAATTTCCGTGAATAATGAGTTCTATGTGATTCTAATTTATACTAAATACACTCGAGTAATTTTTAAACACAAATTAAAAAATGAAACATACATTAGCTAGTAAATGTAGTTTTATTTTGTATAAACTACTTAGAAGGGCTAGAAATAATTAAACATGTATAAATATGTTTGCAAAATCAAATATAACAACGGATGTATTTTTTATGTACATATATGTATTTATTTATTTACTATATAGCCAGGTCCTACTATTTAGAGCTCTGCAGACAACCTAAATTTATAAGATTTTTCAATATATCTCACTGTGTACATTATTACATTAGTTTGCATATTCCATAAACACAACATCTTTGTGATACAATACATGTTTTATGTTTTGCTTATATATAGTTGCAGACATTTTTTCAATGTCAATGAATTCTAAATTTACAGTGAATACATTTTTAGTGTGGAATTTCCAGTGTTTTCGGAAATTTCCGATATGTTTCCAATGTTTTTCGTATTTATCCTTTATTTCTTAATCATAGTATTTTTATATCTATAAATTTTCTTGGAAGAGTAAATTATTTGAGAATTATGGCATGTAGTCTAGAAGCTACACATTAGGTTTCACTCCAGATCATTTGTTTTGTTCTTATTGACAGCAGTATGATATTTTCGGCTGGTACAACTTAAAAATAAAATTATTCTTTGTTTTCCATTTGGTTTTTGTTGAATTTGGGAGGTATTATTATGTTTCTATTATCGTATTTGTATTTATACCTCAGTTGTGTATGTCCTTGATCAGAGATACTCAGGTTCTACAGGAAAAATGAGAATCAATGGCTTTCTCGTATTACGCGACTCTGGAGTCACGAAATACGGGAGCTGTAGAATTTTCAAAATGTGAAGCAAATTTGAAACTTTTAAAGATTAATTTCTTCGACACTTAATTATTAGTAATATCGGTGGTTTTGCGAAAGGTGAAGATTATCTTTTTTCACTCGTAATATTTTCAAGCTTTCTTTATGGATATATAAAGCAATCTTTACAAATTAAAACATTTTGATGAATTTATTGAACTTTCTCAAGTAAATATAGAACAGCTGTCTTTCATTTTATTAGAAAAACGGATATGTATTATTTTATACTGAATTGTTTTGAGGATCGAGTTCAAATTAATCATTTTAAAAATATAGAACATTATAGCAAAAGTTAAACACTTTTAATTATTTTTAAATGACTACAAAATTAAACTGGCAAAAAGTGTTATTTGCCACGCAAGGGGGGGAATAAAAGGATTACTCACAAGCTAGGTAAAGGATAAAAAAAACAAATATGATAGGGCAATCACCACACAACCAGCTCATGAAGGCTCCTCCATCGATATGTAATTGTTTCATAAAAATTATAAATCGAATATGTTAGCAAACATTTGCTTACCTATTTAATTCAATGCAATTACAATAAAAATTGCATTTTTTTATTTCTGTTTTAATCTAATGATATCCGCACAATCATCGCAATTCCGAACTTAAACGACATTAACCTTCTCATCTCTCCAAATCTTGGGCGTTCAACTTAATGATAAACTCACATGGTACGACCACACAAATCCCATCACTGATCATTTAGCTTCTCGGCGCATTTTTAAACGAATTACTTATCTAAAAGTGGTCTCATTCTTATCTATTAATAAATCAAATCCCTCCTATTGTAAGTATACTCTTGCCAGTTGTTCTTCGGCATAAACACAAAACCAGCAAATAAATTCAAAACAGATATCCCTGTACCTACATCATTTGCAAAAATTGTAACAATCAATTTATCTCTCGTCCCTATAGACGACTACCGCAAAAAATTAAATACAAAACTTTTCAACCGTGCAATATAAATGACCAAAACCACATTCTGCACCAACTCATGCCCCGCCGGCTGACATACACCAAACGGGTCAACATTCCAGCAACTATAGAACCTCCAGACGTCTTTATTCATTTATCCCTTTCACTATTGCTTAATCATCAGCAACAGCAACTAATTAACTCTTTTTCAATCTTCATTCGGCCCACTATCTCTTTTGAGATAATTTTGTGTATCTATACATTATACTTTTATTATTATATTGTTATAGGACTTTCCGATTCCTTTTTTACAATGAATAAACAGTTATTATTGTTATATATACAGTTCTAGTAAAATGTGCATATTAAATCAATAAAACTGTCCAAAAAATAAGAATATACATGAGATACACTTTGACACCTTTGAAAAGTTACATAATTTATAACACTTTGTTGATATTAAAATTTTCTTTTCAATTGCAATCTAATAACAAGATTTACTAATATTAATGGTCATAATAAATAAATTCTCCTACATATATATAATCATCTTTATTCGAAACATAAAGTGTAAGTATATAAGGTTCGTACGATAATACAAAAAAAGCGTTCAAAGCCTTCGTACGAACTTCATAAAGTTACGAAGAATTAACACTCGTCATTATTTTGAGACCAGTACGCGTGTGGTGAGTCGCCAGGAAATATTTATATTTCTTTTTAAATTATAAGATTTTTAGAAATTTGCAAACTTTGACGTTTTATCATGATACACTATTTCAAAATTCCGATCAGTTCATATTTAATTAAATGTTTTCGAAAGCTTATAATGTTCACTATTAATCTATAAATATACCCAATACACGTCATCAAGGACTACATAGGTACTATAATTATTTTAATTTAGGTACTGTGATTTAAAGTAGTCCTTGATGTACATGCTTATAACAAAGCTTCAAAGTAAATTTAAAAATGGGAACATTCGTGTAATTTGACATTTGCAAATAAATTCTAGTTAAATCTGTGTTTTAAAGAGTATACGTTTATGTTTGTTTAAGCGAAGCTAAAGTATTAAATATAGAAGTACATTTCATTATCTTTAATTAATTGAATTTAAACATGATGCAAAAAGTATGTTTTTACACAAATTATTGCCTTTATCTGCGGAATCTATTGTATATTGATGCTATATTTACATTTATGAAGAGGATATTTATTTAAGCCCCAGTGCATCGAAACCTAACATACTTACAGGTGACAGAATAAGTCACCTGTTTTGCTTTCCAAGCACAGTAGGTAA
>JAYRBW010060550.1:0-10722 GCA_036023295.1 Invenusta paracnida | reverse complement strand
TCAAGCCCATTAAACAGAGAGAGGAAAGTTTCATGACATACATATTTACATATGCCAGAAATGGAACCTGTTTATAGCGACCACCTGCCCATAGCGACCACTTTTATGTGATCCCTTGGGTGGTCGCTATGAGCAGGTTTTAATGTATTTATTTTCCGAAAAAAATGTAATGGCCAAGAACTCCACAGTCGCCGTTATAAATATAAGAATTATAATTAGTATAATTATAGTCTATGGTCTATAGACTATGAGTGTATTTATATATTTTTAAACAAACATCCAAAAACATATATTATTATAGTTTTATTTGTCACATTAAACATCAAGCATTATATTTAAAATAAATATAGTTCTAAGCTTTAAACATACATGATTCTAACAAAATCGAAAGTATATTTAATATTTGCGCTATTTATTCCATACAATTTTTCAGTCATTTAAACCAAATGTAAATATGGTTATCAATTTTGACTTCACCAAAAAGATTAATTATCGATTGACAGATATGTAATTATTTATAATTTCTACAAAAAATAAGTAAACTATTTTATTGTTCATATTAAATAGTTAGTGACATTTTCATATTAAAGATTTGAATTTATTTTCAATTCTTTTATTCTGCGTTTAGATACCTATAGCAATTATAATTGTGGAAGGAATTAAGCAGTAAATTCGCGGAACAAGACATATCAATGAAATTCCACAAAAATATGATTCATTTAATTGAAAATCAGAAGTTTTGCTCTCACATTGATAATCGTTTTGAGGTAAAACCGAAATTTCGTATTAATAATTAAATAAATCATATTATTTCCTCATCTTATGGATTTCTTTTGTTATCGTATGCAATTTAGATATATATTTCTCTTAAATATTTCTACTTAAAATATAATCTGAAAGAATTTGACTATTTCATATTTAATATGCCAATAACATATTGCAATTCACACCTAACTTTATCTTACAACTTACTTTTCACAATCTAACTTTATAACATTTTCACACACTTTAACCCTAACTAATTCTCCAAAGCATTTTGTCCAGCTGTCACGGTTTCTTGGAAAAGTTTCGAGCCATCATAACATGATATAAAAGGGTGTTTTATCCTATACATACATATTTTTATAATATGGATGTATAGAATTCTGATATTTTTCATGCAGTACGATCATATTTTCAAATAGGTATATATTCTACGGAAGAAATTGTCACAAATATAAGTTAAGGTACCATATAGGTGCAGCATTATCGGTACCTTTTATATAAAGTTAATCTACTACATCATCGTAGATGTTATGAATACTACCTTGTATTAGTTACTTGTATCGATCGTTATTGTATAATATACCTTCTCTGCTCAATAGCATCGCCTGTGTAACATTGTATCATTTATACCGTATACATTATTGTAAGTACATCATAGTTTACTCGGTAGGCTGTGTATCGAGTTGTACCTTTTCTGGCTCTCTATCGGTAGGTATAATGTTATCTATGTTACCTCTATTTGAGATAACTTTTATAATTCTTTTTCGTTTGATATTTTTTCTCCAATAAATAAATGTTTTATTTATGTAATTATTACTAATTATTCTGTATTATTTTCCTGTTTCCAGATCCAACATTTTTAATTAATAGCTGTTCACCATTAACAAGGACTTCTCTTTATGTTGGATCGATTCTGTGATCTATTAAAATGGCTACAACTACCATCGCTTGTCCATTCCCTGAATGTACCTACCAAACTGCCGAAGTCTCCGAACAGATCGCGTGGCTTTGCTAAACGCCCATGCCCATGTTAACTCTAATCTAACGTCAACTACTTCCGCTTAGAAGACCAAAGGCCCAAAGCTCGACCGACAAAGGATCGAGGTTGGAGTATCAACAGAGACTTGGAATGCATTCCTTCACCGGTGGCAGACATTCTGCGATGGGTCGGATATCGATGACAAAGCGGCTTCTCGACAATTATTCTACAGCGCTTTCTTCAAAATCACGACGAGCCATTTAACAACTTTTCTGCAAAGATCCGCGAAAGGAAGAAACATGTAACTTCAGAACTCAATGTAGTGCATGTGCATCTGACGTGTACTACTCTGACGAGGCAATCTATTACGTTCTTCTCAACGGTATAGCCGACTCTGAGATCAGGCGCGACGCCCTGAGCACCTCTATCCAAGTCAAGTCAATTAGTGAAAAAATAGCATTCATCGAAGGTAAAGAAACCGCACGCAATGCCAATCCGTAGCCAGCGCTATAAAACGTAATTTCGTCGTACCGTCGGGAGCCTGGACGGCTGACAAACCAATCGCCTGCCTTGTCACCGAAACGCCCCTTGAATCAGACGAATGCCTTCACTACAAGTACAGCAGACAGAGCCAAAACCAGCCGCTGCCCTGACTGTCATAAACTATTTCACATCTTCACTGAGCAACGTCGGGGCTGGAATAAGACACCTTATCAACTTTGTTTGGAATGTTGGCGTAAAAAACGCGGCCAACCGCACGCCAAGTCAGAACCCAGCACCAACGCCGTTATTTCTTAAAACTCATACTTCGTTGGACAAATAGCAAGTGTTCATTCTAACCTACAGCAACAGAAAAAATACAAACGTAAGCGCAATAGCACACATCCAGCAGTGACCACGATGACGCATCAAGTTTTCAGTAATGGCACTAACAATCTATCAACTGTGGCCAGTCAAGTTTCCACATAATTGCGTTTTATTTTGAACATTATTATAGATGTGTCCAATATAATTATTGAACATTAGATTCATTTAATTTATACATTTATTATTGTAAACGAAAAGCACGAAATGCACGAAATGCACTATTATTTTTATCAAACTCATTGTTATAATTGTTTAAATCGATACTTTGTATTATTTTTTAATATGATTAGGTCTGCATAATTAATTGTTTAGGTAAATAAAGGGTCGAACGCCTTCTTTGGCAGTGGCAACGGCGCTCTTTCATAACTAATAATAACAGAATTATACAGTTTTCACGATATCGATGAAATCTCAAATTTTAAAGTTTTTTGAAATCATGCGTTCGCTATCTACTTATATTTACATGATTTTTGTATTTAGATATATAATTTTCTAATTTAGATGTTTGAGCTCTAACAAGTCTCGATAGCATATTGAAAATAACAAGAGCAATAAAATAAAATTTCATCGTCATATAGTTACAAATAAATCATTTTTTGGTGGGTTTTTATGAATGACAACTGACTCTAAAAAGTAATTAAAAAGCATTCTAAATAATGCTAATACAGCGTGTAATATGACATACAAATGAATTATTACAGTTACTGTTATTGTTACCAATTACTTTGAAAACTGTAGTAGCAATATGTCCATTCAATACTTGCATGGTTAATTGGTTATACAATATTTTGTATTCTCTTTTGTATAATATATTCATTTTTATAGTAAACTGTTCACACAACTAATTTGATTTTTTTAAACGCCGCCCTTTTGCATTAAAACGACCCCACTTCGGAAAATCTTCGCGGCGCGCTTGACACCTTTTTAGTTTTCACTATTTCAATGCAATATTAGAAATATTGTCTAAGTGTGTTTATATTATAAAGGCAAATCATTATTATTAGATTTATGTTTATATTTTTACAGAATAAAATAATATTTTAGTATTAATAAATTGTACTGAAAATAGGTTATCTTTGAAACTTTAATGTTTAATAATGTAAAAATAATTGTTTTTATAATAAATAGTGAAATGTGTTGGTTATTTAACAAAATCCTATTAGATATGAGCTAACCATGTAATTTTATTGATAACAAATTATACTTTTATGTTTAAAGATAAAATCCTATATCTGGAAGTTAAATTAATTTATCTAAAACTAATAGAAAGGCCAATAAATTGAACAAACGTAATACATTTAAATTAATTATCTTGTAAATTACATTTAGTACAGTAGAAAAACATAACTCAAGTTCAATACTATTTCATAAAGAGATAAATCAGTTCCAGTATATTTCATTTCTTTTATGGTGTGAGCTAACGCAAGTTTTGTCAGTTTTTATATAATTGTAATACATTAGGCAATAGCAGGATTATACATTACAAACATATCTGAACCGAGAAAGACGTAATTGTTTAATGTATTTGTTTTTAACCCAAAAATCCCAAAAATAAAGTCAAAAATTGTATTTAAAATAATAATATAATAATAGCAATAACAAATAAATAATATGTATTCAAAAGAAAGAAAACCGTATGCTCCCAGATACAGGAAATCTGGTCGGATAGTAACATGAATTTAACATAATAAAACACAGTTTGTTATATAATATTACAAATAATCCAATATCCTAGTAAGTGGTCTCCCCAAAACAGAATAATTATTAAATAATGAAATATATATAGTAATGCAAGAAGACCCCAAAGAATACAATACAATATAATAGTAAATTCAAATGAAACGAAGAAAAGGATTATTGTGTTGCAGTCAAATAATAATAATAATGATTGAATATTAATAATAATCACAAAGTATAATAATAATGATTTTTCTTGTTCATTCCAATAATTTGTTTCACATTCTCTTTGGTGGAGTTGTAATTGTGGATTCTTAAAAGAAAAGAATTAAACTGTAGTTAGCTGACCATAGAATAACTTATCTAAGGTTAAAAATTAATATTTACATCATACGTAGCTTATTTAAAAACAAAAATAAATAGTATTACTAAACATGTGCACATTTTCAATATTGACATGCTTATGTATTAAATGAAAAAGGTAACTACATCAATATCAATCACTGTCTCTCCCGCAATCATTGTATTTTCTCCTTGTAACCCACGTTCAAATATAACAGAAGATGGCTTCTATATGCATTAAATATATACAATGACGAATCATGTTATGTTTCATGTTTAATGTGTATTGGGTTTATATTAGGGTGTTATCATTAAACAACATATTATTTGAAAGCAAGTGTAGCTAATGAAGGTGAATTTGTTTCTTTAATAGATATTTAAGAGTATGAAATACAGAAAATATAGGGTTTGATAAAAGTTGCTATCAGTTCAGTGTTTGTTTATTATGTTTGACTAATTTTTTCGTTGTTTGTTTATTCAGAAAGAAAAAATGAAATCAACTCAAAGTTTATAACATTTCAATTTTGCGATAAATCTTTGACAATTGTCAGTGGTATATTTAGTAGTATGCAGTGTTTAACAATATGTATATCATAGAGTAAGAAAGGGGGCATACACATTTTCATGAAGGCATACACAACATAAACAATTATTATCTTAATTCTACGAATAATATGCTTTAGAAAGCTGTAACAGAATTTAATATATGCAACTATATATTTGAAACATTTGTAAATAACTCTTAGGTATAGTGTTGTTATTTTAATAATATTTACATGTATGCATAATAATAATAATAATATGTATTTATTTCCCCCAGTTATTCAAAGTGCATATAGATCATAGATGTTATCTTTTTATATGTCATGAAGAGCAGGTATATATCTTACGTTGTAGTATTTTATATATAACTCGTATTTTTCTAAAAAATATATTTATTTGGAAATAAATAAATACTCATATATTTGTATCTTTTGAATTGCATATTTTTATGTTCTTAACTCATATTTTGAATATATTTGTATATTTGTATATTTTTTTATGAAATCGTTAATGTTTTAAAAGAAGTTAGTTGTAGCATCTGTTTAGTTTCTTCTGCGGTCAAAATTTTAGATTTATTAATCTCAGCCATTATATAAAATTAGTCACAATTCTGTGCATCGGAACCTATGATTTTTAATATCATTTTCGTCTAATTTGTTAATTTGAAATTCCATTGAATGATATCGTGGGATTGTATTTTGTTATTACACACAATTATTTATCGTGTTAAATTGAAATGCATATTGGTAAGTTTTAATATTGTACATCAAATTGTGTAAATAAGATGCTTATATTTAAAAAATTGAATTTTAGAATCGTTTGTACGATTGACTATACATTTGTTAAATTCAAGGAATTTGGACATCGAATATTGTTCATATATTGATTTGCAAATTCAATTGAGTTTACATTTGGTAAATATAATCTTCTCTAATCCACATATATCGAGAGTTACATTGAGAAATGTTGACAGAGTCTTGTAAGTTTCTTAACATTAAACAAATAACAAAGATAAAATTGTTTGTCTTTTACGAAGCCATATAATTAATACAATTGTTTAATTACATTGTTGATCGTAACAATTATTTATGTGTCTTCCATAAATTAAAGAACATACATCACAAAATGAGTACCTAATTGATGGTTTGTTAATAAATGTTTGCTTCAATATGTATAACTTGTTTGTGCAATGTATATACATACCGAGGTTTCTATTATTACATATACTTTGAAACCGTTCACAGTTGTATTTTTAATAATCTACCCTTTTACAAAATATGCATAAAGAGGAATAAATATAGACAGGCCCTTGTTTTTTGGATATCTAATTACACGAAAATCATTTAAAAAACAATGTTATTTAAATCTATAGAATGTATGTTATTACTTAAGTATTTTAAGCTCTTAAGATAACAGTATAATTAAACATTATTAACAGGAACTCTTACGTCTAGAGCAACCTGTGTGTGGATCTCCCTCAAATCCAGCTTTGCATCGACAACCTTTTTGATATTTGTCACAATCCGTGTTTGCTCCACATATACTACAATCATTGCAGAAATTTACTCCATCACCCACGAAATGAGAATTACAGATACAGGTGGCTTGGAGTAAATTACATTTGGCGTTGGAGTTGCAGTTTTTAATGCATCCTGTAAAATTGAATAATAATACTCACGCATTTATACATTTGTAAACACGTTATAAAGAGTGATACACATATATAATTATACCATTTTAAAGTACATATGTATATCTCAGTGAATTCTTAGTTCAAACGCTGTGTGATCGAATTCCACAATTTAATGATATTAAGCAAAGTTTTAATTTGATGAATAAGTTGCTTTTAGCGGTTGAATGAGATGAAACATTGTCCAATGTTTGTATATCGCTTATCAGTATATAGAGTCCGCAATATACATGTTCAAATTACTTGCTGAAATACCTCGTGCTATTGTAGAACCGCACAAACATTTGCAATCAAAACACATATTTATTTTAAACGGTTGTCCTTGAGACACCTAGCTCGATGGCAATACATAGCAACCGAAATTCTGAAATCATTATGTGCTGTTTACTGCTTATAAATGTATTAGTTACTTTTCATGAAGGAACATACATGCAAGTGGCACGTGTGTTATACAATAATGTATTTCTTGTGTGAAATTAAATCTAATGACTCCAAATGTAAAAATTAATAGAAATATACGTAAAAAATACGCGTATGCCATATTCATAAATCTGACGAAGAAAATAACTGTATTTAGTAAGTTATATTAGAGCGAATTGGAATGCGATTAATATTTATTCCCATATGACAAATGCAATCGAATACCTAATTGGAAATTTTGACACAATCAGTTCATTAAATCAATTCTACATCGATTATTTAATGTTTAGTTATAAATACACTGTTGAAGATTGAGGTATACATATGTATCAGGGTTATTAAAATTATAAATGTCTTATTTATTTAATATATTTATTTGTTTTAAATTGCAGGCAACGTTAACAATATTGAGCGCATTATGTATATTATCGGGACATAATGAAACTATCTACATTTAATTTCTAAAGTTTTCTTAAAAAAGAATACATTATTCATTAATTGATGCATTCTTGTTGATCTCGTATTTATGGAGGTAATCTAAAATTTGTTTTATATTATCACTTGTTTTTCCTTTATATTTTCACTGTTAGTAATATACTTAATATACATGTTTTAAAAAATGATTTGTCTGTCCGTAATAATCAGTCAATTGCATGAAACATACCTTCTTTTTTACATATATAGACAAAATGGGTGTCACACTTGAAAAGACCAATTTTTTTTAATCCAATATCAATGGCGGCACAATCTTTTGCTTGACTATTGGTACCGGTCCAAGGAAAACTGGAATGTAAGAAATCAAAAACATTTCAGATCAAAAAGGATTTTGTGCTATTTTAAGAATATTTTTACTTTCGTTTTAATAAATATTAATCATCAATTTTGTCAGAAATAATAAACACCACATCGAAATAAGTGCAATTTAAAATTTGTTGCGGATACCATTAAAGGTTTAATCAAAACGCATTTTAATATCCTTGTAACCGCAGTTTGTTTCAATATCAGTGTTAAGTTTTTAAACTGAGTTGTAGCTTTGTATATTAGAAGTCAATAACATACCTATCTTATTAAAAATAACTGGTAGTATGTCTCAATAAAAGTCACTGACGCTCCTTTTCTTGATTTAAACATGCTCATGAATCCTCTAATATTATGCAAATATAATATTGAGTATTTGTTGAACATAGATTGATGATTTTTTGTAGAAAATGGCACCAATAATTATGTATCACAATATTTACAATTATAACCTTACCAACTTACCCTCTACATGGTAACTGAAGTCGTGACACTTAATTATGTTGTAATGTTTTTTTACTGTTGACGAAGTATGTTTATTTAATAATAAGATTTTAGAAAAGAATAATTTAAATAGAAGGTTTTAAAATGACAATGTTCATCATGGTAGCACCTCCCACATGAGCATATCATTTGGACTTACTCTGAAAATTTAGACCATGGAGTTTTGTCGCTCCAAATGTAAGAAGTCTCTTGTTTTATGTCATTTAAACCGATCCATACAGTACCCGTCTTCCACTTACGTTTGATAATTGACAATACAAAGTTCTGTAAATAATTAAAAATCATTACTGATAAAATGATGTTTTATTTATAGCATATAGAAATATAATCCCGTTAGATAATTAAATTGTTTATTAAGTTAACTATGCAAGCCTGTGCAACTATATTATAAATAATGCATCTTTCTATTTCATATATTTTAATACTATAAATATTATATAATTTTCATAGACAATAAAATATAGTTTAACATCTACTGCTTTTAATAAACGTATTACTATCATTTGAGTGAGCTCCTGCATGTTTTTGTTGAAAAGCAGTGTCGAGAGGATCAGGTTTAAAGTTTGGTAGTTATTGTTTAACAAACGCACTTTTTAGTCTTATCAGCAGTCAGAAGGACGTCATTAACAAGTTTTTTTTAATTGATCAAAAGCCTTTTGTATGCATAGCCATGTTTGACATTATTTCATATAATATGTTGCAAAGTAGAGTGTTTGAAATTAAACTCTGCTCAATAGAAATAAGAAAATGCAGAAAAACCTGACATGGATGTCTTTAACATTGAGGCTTAATATTTAAAACACGTGCGTTCAGTTTCTGCTACCAAACTTGGTTATACCAAATAAAGACCATGTGCTTTCCTATCTATCTTTTCATAATGTAGCAGATTTACATTTTATATATTACATAGCGTTTTTATATATAGGTAAGCATTATTTTTTAATATGCATACAAATATTATTATTGTTTATGAATACATGTAGAATATTTAAATGAAATAAATACTAATTTTGAAAGCAAACCTAGTCAATAAATATTACTAAGCTTCGATGACAAATTTGATTTTTTTTTTAAGGCTAAAAGCAATTTAAGCAGGATTAAATAATTTATTACGACATTTAGAAGATTAAAATATGGTGTTAGTAAGTATGATTAAACACGATTAACTTAACTAAACAAAGGCTTACATTTTTATATTTAGAAATACAGTATTTATAATAATTACATAATCTTGACTTACTAATTCTTCTTTGCTATGGATTGAAGCTAAGTGCATCCCATTTTTCTGGCAGTTTGCCTCTGCATCCGTCCACTTATTGTCTTTAACGATGACTTGGTAGCAATATATACCGCTACAACTTTGAAGCTTTTCATTCTTGTAAAATAAAACTAGAGGAAACATAAATATTTAGGTATTTACAAAAAATACTGTCATATCTTTATTTTAATTATATTTCTGAGACAAAAAGTAAATACTCAGTAAGGACAAACACGATCAACATTTTGAAATTAATAGTGCAATGTATAGATTTTAAATATGCATCAATTGCTTCTGATTTAGGACAATTTATCAAATTGGCATGTTTGTTACACAGTAATATATTCCGAATATTAAATTGAATCTGATGACACTAAATGTGCAAACGAGGCTTACGTTATTAATCGGATGAAAACTTTAATAAGTTTTGAAAATTTCATCGGAGGATGATATTTTGATAATTTTACTGACAGTTGTCTATTGAGATAATCTACTATACTAGTATATATAGTATATAGTACTATATACAGGGTGCCCAGTAAAAAAGGTGGAAATTTAATAGTAGCAATATAATTAGCTTACAAATTAGAAATATTGGTATATTTTGATTGGTCGAGAGTATATTTATTTGATTGGTCGAGAGTATATTATATAACATAATAACATACATTTCATTATTTATTTTTATTATTTCAGTCAGATGCCGCAGCTAAGTGACTTTCAAAGAGGTGTCATTGTGTTATTTAAAGAGGAACACCCAACATGGGGTCTTGGAAAATGTACAGAAATTTTACCCACTTTCTTCGGTAACATCTCTAAAAGGCAATTTGAAAAACTTGTTTCAAGATTCAAAGAAGATCCCCTATCTGCAACCAAGCG
>JAYRBW010060549.1:0-10722 GCA_036023295.1 Invenusta paracnida | reverse complement strand
TTTATAATTGTTTTGTAAATTTTAATTCCTTTTTAAATTATTTATCCATTTTTCGGTTTATTTTCAGGAAGTGCAGTGTTCGTACTGCATCCAATAGATTTGGAATTCCTTATACAACATTATTGTTCCGGTCAAAAGGAAACCATGGTCGGAGAGGACCAAATACAATATTTTCAGGGCCGGAAGAAAAATTACTTTTAAATTATGTCATTTTAATGGGGAAAAGACAGCTGCCTTTAACGAAATCTTTATTTATAAGGGCAGCAGAAAACATTTTACGATCGGAGAAAGAGGAAGGACTAGAAAGAACAACAAAAATATTTACTGCCAATCTGGAAAATAGTCAACTGGGAAAGACCTGGATGAATGTGAGTTTAACCATGGCGTATAATTTACGTTTTGTTTTGGTTTTATGTAATTTCTGTAACAATATTATTATTTTATTGGTATAAATGAAATTGGCATTATATATTTATAATTATTCAAATAATAAATAAAGAAACGTAAATATCATTAATAATCACAATATTAACTAATATTAACTATAAAAAACAAGTAAAAAAACAAATTTAATTTTTATCAAACTACTTATATTGTCTACTGACTATTATTCTTGTTGAGTAAAGTTTCTCTCTTTTATTTATTGATTTGTTTTCTTATCACATACCTATCTTATTATATGTATCTACAATATTTAGAGTGGATTTATGCTTTGAAGATATACATATATAGCACCTTACTTAATGAATATTTATATAACGGTAGTACATGCGCTAACATATTTTATATAAGAAATCGGTATTCGAAAATAAATATATCTATTATTTTTCAAAAATCACAATGAATTATTATTTTATATTTTCCGGAAACATTGAATCAGAATCAAATCAAAGTATATTGGACAGATTGAAAATTCCAATTTTATTAGTGTCTGATATGTTTTCTTTTCTTTTATCTTGATGCGTATAATAATATTAATAATAATAATAATAATAGTAATAATAATAATAATATTAGTAACTATCAATCTGTTAAAGCAAACCACAAGTAAATCTTATGCTTGGTATAGAAGATATTAAGATTAAAATTAATATATTATATATATATTATGAAAATGCATATTTACTGAACTTCCAGTTAACCTAAATAATATATACATATATTACTTAATTCTTTTATCAGAGCTATATGAAGCGTCATCCAGAAATAACATTTCGGAAACCTGAGTCATTGAACAAAGGTCGTTCTGCTGTAACTGAAACAAGAATACGGCAATGGTTTCGTGATGCAGAATCCTACTTCCAAGAGAAGGATTGTTTGGCAATTTTGAATGATCCAAGTCGATTGTTCAATCTGGATGAGTTGGCTATTAAACACTCAATGACCGGTAACAAGGTATATTATTTTTTATTATTTCAATAAGTATAAAAATATGTCTGTAAATTGTGATTTTAATATTTATTAATATTTTACAATGTACACATTATCATTAATATTATATACGTAATAATAATAAATGTATGTAACAGAACACTATTATTTGTGATTAATTTATATATAATTGGCTATATTATATGTTATAATTGTTTTAATGCCATTACTTGATGCAATCTTTTTATATTATATTTTAAGAATTAAATTGCACATAATCGTAGATTTTTAGAACCCATATATATAAATTAAATATATTTATGTGATATAGTTATAAGTTTGTAGCTTTATACGCATTTGAAAATTTAAGTTGGTTTATCAATTTATAATTCAATTATGTTTAATTTTTTTTATTACAATTTTTTTATATTCCATTTGGATGTAATAGTTTTTAAATTTATACTTCCTGCTCATAGGAAACTCAATATTGTTCACAATACTCGAATTATAGGCATGATATCAAATAATATGTAAAACCCTTTCATTGTAGGTTCTCATGACGAAAGGATCCAAAAACGTACTGCAATAAGTACACGGGAATGAAAAATTATCAACAACCGTGCTGGGTTGCATTTCCGCAAATGGAGCAATAATCCCAGAATTATTCGTGCTTCCGCTGAAGAAAGTGCCAGATGCACTCATTAGCGCCATCCCAGAGGCATTTTTTGAGAGATCAGAAAATGGGTGGATGGATAGAATAGTTTTTCACCAGTACGTTCTCAAATCATTTATCCCATGGCTGGACCAGCATGGTATCCAACGACCTGTAATACTTTTTACAGACCAGCATGACAGCAGACTGGACATGGATGTGCTGCGTCTATGTTCCAGAGAAAAAATTATCTTATTCGGTTTGCCGGTTTTGACTACCCATATCATGCAGCCCATGGACGTGTCTATGATCTACCCCCTGAAAGCCGCTTGGAGAAAATCGGTTTCCGAATGGCAACATGAGCACCCCTTGCTTACTGTTTCTCGAGAATCAATCCTTTCTCTTTTCCATGGTAAGTTTAATTGAATTATATTTATTTGTCATTTAAAAAAATATTACAAAAGCGTTTAAGGAATACGATTTTTGTACCATTTTGCAAATATTGATACATTGGACACTATTTTAAATGATATAAAATAAAATAGATTAAAATTCATCTAACAAATAAATTCAACAGCGACCTGACAGTCAGATGGAAATATACTCATATATATATATTACATACCTTTAATTTTTTAAGTTGACGTTTCTTGGAAGACTTCATTTACTTATAGCAGAAAACTTACTTATATTTTATATACCTTATAAGTATACGCCTAAACTTAAATTAAAATTTAATCATTTGAAAGAATGAAACTGACTGAAGACTATCCGATTATGTACCGCACACCTAATAAATATATTCAATAGATTATAGATTGTGGAAAAACGGGGGATACACTCATAATTAATAGATAATATTTTTATCTAATAAACCTATGACTGATAAATAAAATGTCCCATATTGTTTTTTGCAAAAATTAGTTTCTTTTCATTCAAGTCAGATCTGTTGATACAAAAGTATATATATATACTATAAAGGGTTTTGGTTACATAAATGTATTTCACATAGCTAAAATAATTTCTAATAGTCTTAGGGGTATATTCAGAATTATTCATTTTGCAATTAGTTATAAAATTATTATTTTAATTGTAATTAAATGTAATTGAAAAAATATACTTATTATATTGATATATTCAAGAAGGTTATCAAATTTATATCATTTTAAGTTACAAATTTAATGATTAATTTACTGTTAAGTATTTTCGTAGATATATATTTCTCTAATAATATTTTTAATATTCTACTTGCAGACATTTACAAAACTCACATGAAACCTGAGAACGCCATCGCAGGATTTCGAAAAACAGGCCTCTATCCTTGGGATCCCAATGCACCTGACTATTCTAAATGTGCCGCTAAAGATTGTCACGCTTTGGGATATTCTTCAGTATTCGACGGGGTTGATGACGGTCAAGGGATGACAGAACGGGCCATTCAGTGTGATGCCAATCTGGGACTGACGGCATCCACACAAACGGTGAATGAGGTGGCCTCGGTTTCTATGGCAGAAATTTTGGATTGCATTCGACGAGAGTGTACGGCTAAAGAGTTAGAGGAAATGGAAATCTTGGAGACCAATTCCACCCTGGAAATGTCCCGGATACTGGTGTCTTCAGCCTCCCCTCTTCTTCGTGTATGGGGGCAGTTAAAGCTTGCTACAGGTGTGTGAATTATCTATTTATATTTTTTCTGTTTAAAACTTTAGCAGTTATATTTCGTCGTATAAATATTTCATAGAAGTTTTTGTTGGCCACCACTATATATAATTTAAACTCTTTAAAATGTTATCTGTACCGAGCAGTAATAGTTTTTCAACTATAAGTTATTCTCAAGTATTACAACATATTAATTATATTATTACCTATTTTTAAATATTGTTAGTATATACAATTGTAGATGGATTATGAAACTGCTAATCATCCATTTTGTCAGAGCATATCATAAGGATATATTTATAAACGGTGAACCAAGCTGAGACATCCTGCATATATAATACTGTAAAATTATGTAGCTTGCGTAATATAAAAGGTTAATAATAATTTAATAAAATGTAATGATTCGGGTCCAATAAACTTTATAATATAGCGCAATTAATGTGTAATATTATTAATTTCTATAAATTATCTGTAGATATTACATATAAGGTATCTATTAAGTACATTTTATAAAGTAGAAATCTTAAGTGATATTGCTCTATAGCATTATTTAATAACCACACCTCTCGTTCTTTTTATTGCCGAATCAATTTTACTTTATATTAAATAGCATCATTTTTTTAAATAACTATTTTTTTGTATATAACAATATATTTTCTCTTGAAATTTGTGATATTGTATAAGTATAAACCTATATAACGAGTATATATCTATATATCCGTGTATATATAATATATAGGTTAGGTGCCAATTAAACAATGCCAAAATAATTAAATCAGTTACATGCGAATAATAGTTGCCAGTGGCATTTCATATAAGCAACATTTAAATTAGGCAAACTATTATTATTATATATATATGGAGAGAGAGAAGAGGTGGGGATATATATTGTGAATGTTTTTTGTAAATAAATCGTTTTGTTAATAAATACAATATAATAACGTACTTTATTGTACTATTTTTCCACAACAACACTTAAATCTCCGAAGTTTTATAATACATACATTTAGAATTACATATGTACCTATTTTATGTTTATATATATGTCTATATACTATATATATCTGCGGGACACCTGTTCCAAAAATTAATTTCCTCCAGTTTAAAAATGGCTGACTGAGAATAACTATGTTCTTTATTATACATAATGTAATATGATTTACGGAATTAATATTGACATCAGAATTATTATTTTTTAATTATAAAACAGAATACTAATACTAATATAATAATCAGGTAATACATATATATAACAATGTAATAGTATAACCAGTATACCTACTACAAGGTAATGTATTACAATAATATATATATAATATATTATATAATATTATAATACTATATTCCGTTTACAAGTATTCGAAATAAACAAAACATTATTCATAGAATCAAAATTTAGAAAATATGTATTATTTACAGAAAAATTGTTTCATCGGATTAGGAATAAAGTTTTATATTATAAATTATTAATTAGTTTTATAATATATATTATTGAGCATTTGTATATAAATTATATGAAATAGGTTTAACCATATGGTTAAACCTATTTCGTAGAGTAATTACAGAGTAATTGCCCCCCTTCTTACTCTAAGGGTTTAACTAAGACATTTATTATGATTTTTGTTAATTATTTGATAAATTGTAGCGTTGGAGTCGTCTTCTAATGTTTCCGGAGAACCAGGTCATGCTGAATCGCAAACCACAGTAACAATTGCTTCCACGCCGAAGAGAAGCAACCCAAAACCTGCTAGTTTTAGATCCCACATTTCCCTAATCTTCAGGTCCCATCTAAAATATCCCTCTACATATGGGCAGAGTGCACGAAAAAACAAGGGAAGACGGACTGAGCTTCGACAATTGCCATCTGCACTTACCTCCTCCGAAGTAATGCAGTACTTAGAAAATCACAAGCGGAAGAGAAACATACATTTCACTCCGAAGCCATCGAAACGCCTAAGAACTTATTGCAAAGCCGGTATGTTTAGTTATTTTTTATACACTTGCATATTTTATCTATGAATATAAATTTCATTGGTTTTATAGACTTTAATGGTTAAATACATATAATTCTTAAAAGGGATAGGATATATATATAGGATAAACTTATAAGGTATCTCCATAAAATTATTATTTTTAAACAAATCATATTAAAGTGGAAAAAATACACTTACGGATTATCATTAAAATGTTATTAAAGAGTTGACATGAACAATGTCAATAAATTAACAATTAATTTATTGCAATATATGATATATAATAATATTAAAATAAAGTTTAGACAATTATGCAAATGTCTATTTAAAAATTATACAAATTAAAATTGAATCAGTTACTTGTGATTTTTATTTGTATCATTGATTTATTTTTCAGTCCGCACTGCGAAATCAGCACCACCGATTACCATCTACAATGACTTTTGTTCGAACGCACCAACTAACCAGGTTGAAAACTTTCCACCAGTTCCTCAGAGTGATGGATCCCGAGAAGGTTGTCAGCTACTCAGAAAAGGCGATTGGGTTGCCGTCTGCCTACCTTGTGCTGGAAGACAGAAGATTCCTCTGTCAGAACGAATCTATCTTGGTCGAGTAAGTATATACAGTAAATTGTTATAATCAAATTTTGATGCTTTAAAATGTATTACATTTAGAAAAAATTGTTTTACATAAATTAAAAAACAGCATCATTTCAATTTAATGCAATTTAATACAGCTCTGCGAGTAATACATAGTATAGAATTATTCTTTACTTTTACAACGATGAAATAATGGTTTTCATTTTTAATGTTCGAAAGTCACCTTTACCCTTTGTTATCAAATAGGGACTCTACTTTTAATAAATCGGTACCATATTATGTTTCTGGATAAATTAAACTAGGGAGAGAAATAATAATATGCAAGCATTCTGTGGGTTATGATTTGACCAGCTTTATCAGATAAGAGTGTGTCTTTAAATATATAATATATAATACGATTCATGAATTCCTACATATTAGATACTATCATATTTAGGAGTGGCATTAGGTAGCCATATTGTATATATTAATAAGTACCGACATAAATAATTCAACGCTCATAATACATACACATTTATTGAAGCCTCGCAAAAACTAACTTATTCTAAACATCACTGCCTGTGTCAACTGTCATTGCCATTATCAACTATAGTAAATGTCAGCACTGATACATAAAAATTAAAATTGACACTATAGCGATGGTCATGTTAGAAAAAATATGTTCTGATTTCAAAATCGCTTGTTATAGAAACCAGTGAGGGCCACAAAAAGACTGATTTATAAACTATCTTTTCAAGTCACAAGCAACCTTTATAATAAAAAAAACTGTTGGTATATTTTACACATATCAGTAATGATCTGTGAACGATGTATAAATTTTCGATGATGGTTACAAAAAAGCAAGGCTTTCCGAAAATCATTAACAAGGGTCAAAACTATTATATTGGTGGAAATCCTTAATAACTTCCTAAGCCATTTACATAAATTGATGAAAAGAATAAACGATAAAAAGTTTGTTTCGGTAAAACTCTCACTCTGCCTATTGAGCATGCTATGATATACACGAAGAGAAAGTTCATATAAAATATCGTTTTAATTTTTTAGCCAAGAAAAAACGTATGCTGGTTTTAACATTTAATTTATATATTAATTTATATATATATTATTTATTATCGTTGTTATTACCATTATTATTATTGAATTAGCCGAGTCAGTATTATATCCAAAAGTCGCAGAGAAGCGTTTAAAACGTGTATAACTGGCCTCACTCACAGAAAAAATATGTCTTTGTATCTAAAAAAGTATCTAAAAGTATGTCTTTGAAATATACAATTTCATTAACCCAGTGGCTACGGGCATTTCGACAGTCAAGAAGAATTATTTTGTAGAATCGCAAATAAATTTGCAACATCAATCTTAACATCAATTGATAAAAATTGTAGACAAAAATAGAATTGTCCCTAGATTATAATACACTACCCTTCTAGTATCAATGCTATATAGGTTTATTCTTTTCAGTCGTGTCGACCATTTATCGGTCAATTATTATATTGGGCCTCAATGAGACTTTTCTCTATAGGCGGTCATAACCTTTCAGAAATTATAATATAATCCTGAATAAAGAGACCAATAAGTAAAATTTTACTTAGATTAAGACTGGTTGTCAATGAAAAGTACAGATATATATGGGCTGCATTAGTAAGCGACAACTTCACAAATAACTTTAATCGACGCTATTACATAACAAGAATCGGAACATATAAAGGGTACATCATGTATGTGCATATATGTATACATATTTGTGTAACACTTATTATTAAAAATAACAGTATAAATATATTGTTTCTTAAATATTTGCCTCAATTTTGCAAATTAATGGAATACCACATTTTGTTCGTTACTTTTATATTTTAGCATAAAAATTAGAATTTACTAATTAAAAAATAACTGCTTAATTTTGACATGTGTATAATGAACAATTATATGCACAATTTGTTTATCCAGAATCCCTATTAATAAAAGATTATTTTGTAATAATTACCTCTCGTTTACTTTTATAGGTCGATATAGGTGGAATAAAGGAGGCGGAAGTTTCCTTTTTGAAAGGAAAGATTGACTTAGACAAGAAAGAGTACCAATGGCCACCTTTAATCCCTGACAAAAGCATCGTGCGGAACATCCCAGAAGAGGTGCTGATAATTAAACGAGCCAAAGAAATTTCTTCTGGGAAAGCGCAAACATTTATTTTCAGTGAAAGTGATCTTCGTGGCTGTTTGGCGCACTTTTTAGAAATTAATTAACGTTTCAATTGGGTTCAAAACGTTTATATTAATAAAATATAGTTGATTGTTAATATACATCATTTATTCAAACTTTTAATGATATTGAGATTTCTAAATATAATTTTTTGCATACAAACATTTCATTTTGCTTTATACATTGCAAATTTTTTATTTTAGTACACTATATATACTAGAATTATTCTATTTTATTAACATATTTCATTCTCAAACAGATGAATAATAGGATATACTAATTGTATATCATGAATGCAGTAAATATATATGTATTCGTGGGAATTTATAAGTGTATGTAATGTGTGGAGATATCTGTTACTCACTATTATATTAAATCTATTGTTATACTTAATTCATTTCAATGTATTATTTAAAATAATAAACAATTACAGTATCTTTTCTAATAGTGTCAGCGATATCCACATATGTTTATAATAAAAAAAACACAATTATTTTGCGTTTAAACTATTGCTTTAAATTACATTCATTTTACATAATTTCGTATAACAATACCTGCTAGATATTCATTTTGTGCAACATATATGTAAGGTATATATGGTGATATACTATAGCCTTCTTGTGATTAGCGAAGAAGATACCATAATATCTCGAGCGATTTAGAGAGGAACATTTATATCTCCTGAGTGAATGTAGAGAATGCTATAGTATATAATACATACCTACCTATACTATAAAAAAGGTTATATTTAATGTGCATTGTATTAGTCATTACGTAATATTTTCTAATCACTCAATAGAACCACTAGTCATTATACCTACGAAAGATATCATTTTCCGGTGACATTATATATCTTGAGTGAATTCCTAATAACTATTTCATTGATTACTTGTGCTTCTATTTCCAAGATACCTACCTATTGTATAATGTTTTATAATATTTTAAAGTTATTGTTTGTTAATTTGATTTTATGATAAATAGATGCCTATCATGTCCCTATTAGATATACTAAGAGGCTTATGATATAAGCGTATACATTGTATGATATATAGATACAAAGATTTGTATGTTCATATATGTGGGAGTGCACATTTAATCCTTATATAAATACATGAAAATGTTTTACACAATATATATATATATTAATTGTAATATTTGGCATAATAAAAAAGATCATTTCCCACAATTATCGAAAATTTATCTTCCCAAATAAAGAATTTTGAATATTTTTATATAATAAGTTGTCCTTCTGTTGTCAAATGGTTCCTTTGTATAATTGAGTAATATAATAATATATACATATATTATATTAAATTAAATTATAAGTATTTGATTCTATATTACCTATTTAAATACTTGATAATATTAAGTTCCACAATTTTATTTAAGGTTTCAATATTTCTTGTTAAATTCAATATTTTGATGCTAATTTCGAACCTAGAATAAAATAACTTACTATTTTAATTGACTATTATTAATATGTTTCTATACATTCATAAAAAACGTTTCAATTGCTAAATATTTACACATGTGAACGAGATATAAGAGAATATATAAAACTCTGGGTATGTTAAAATAAACATTAATTTAAATTTTTCATTTTGAGTTTATAAATATCAAGCATTCAAATTCTGATACAATTATAATTATGTATATGTTTTAAAACTATATCAATGAGGCATATTATAGGTAGGATTATAATATTATCTTTGAGTGCATTATATGCAGATATTGGGGTTAAATCACAATTTAATTTTATTTTTTATTTTTATGATATTACCATATATATACATAACTATACCAATCACAGTGCTTTTAAAATAAATTAAACAAAACTATTTTATAAATTTCTAACTAAATTGTAATATATATAATGAATTACCTACAATTAAGATGCTCAATATATGATTAAGAAGCTCACGAAGACAAAGAAATATTTATCACAAGATTATTTAGTATAGAATGACCCTAATCAATGAACATGTATCATTTAATTATCAAAACAAGTTAATAATTTAAATAATTGTTACATTTATTATTCATAATTGATTTAATATCAATATATTTAATAATTTTATTAATATATAAATACATAATTATTGGGATTATTGTGAAAAATTATTTATTAAATGTCGCAATACGCTTAATTACTTAAATTTCCCGATATTAAATATGATACGCACTTTATATTTGTGTGATATAACGTACTGCATTTAAATATCATAAACTTTCAACTGAATAAACCTTTACAGAAATGTTTTGGGACGCAGAA
>JAYRBW010060548.1:0-10723 GCA_036023295.1 Invenusta paracnida | reverse complement strand
GTTGGTTGACGCACAGGATTAGGGTGTTTTTGACGGTTTGATGACTCGCAGGATTAGGGTGTTTTTAACGGTTTGATAACTCGCAGGATTAAGGTGTTTTTAAAGGTTTGATGACTCGCATGATTATGGTGTTTTTAACGGTTTCATGACTCGCAAGATTATGGTGTTTTTAAAGGTTTGATGACTCGCAGGATTATGGTGTTTTTGACGGTTTGATGACTCGCAGGATTAGGGTGTTTTTAACGGTTTGATAACTCACAGGATTAAGGTGTTTTTAAAGGTTTGATGACTCGCATGATTAAGGTGTTTTTAACGGTTTGATGACTCGCATGATTATGGTGTTTTTAACGGTTTGATGACTCGAACGATTATGGTGTTTTTAACGGTTTGATGACTCGAACGATTATGGTGTTTTTAACGGTTTAAAAAAATAGACGTCACACGTTCGCCTGGATAATGAACTCCAACGCTTTTTTATTGGACTATGATAACTATTGGATCATGAAATTCCGAATGATTCAGAGAATGTTTCCTTCAATCTAAATCTAAATCATTACTGTTAAACCCCCGACTACTAAACCCATTGTCTAGAGTATAGCTCAGCTTCTTTAGCTTACCGGTCAAACCCTTAATTTGTGTTTATTCTACCTCAATTGAGCTTTTTGAGGGTTTTTTCCATCACCACCTATCGGTATACTTTTTCATATTATTTTTACAACAGTACGAGGGGTAATGGCAACTGAGTAGACTTAACTTAACAATATCTAAAGAGTATTGTCAAGGCCTCCCTCTACTGCAAGTAGTATATGTCAGTAGATTGATGGTTTTCTGTTGGGGTTTGAAGGTCTCGTGTTTCCTAATAGCATGCAACAACTGATTAATTTCCTTATGTTTCTAAATAATTCGACGGATAATATATTTTTCGAAAGCTATAGTAGTTCATATGCAGTACAGCTAAAATTCAATATATTGTTCTACTTTTAAACGAAATAAAAATGTTAATACTAATAAAAACCCCAACCGAGTCAAGCCTTGGATAATACTGGTTTTTTGAAGCTCGTAAAGGTATCAATTTTAATTATTAATTTCGACTCGCAGCCTCAAAGTGTAATGCTCTTCAACTATTTTACGTGTCACTCTGTGCCGCGCCGCACCGCATCGCGCTACGTGTGTCCGGTATGCATTAAGTCAAATTGCGAAGTAGTTTTTATGGAAAGACTTCTATACTATTAATTCATCCTCCTACCTGAACGGGTTATATTTGGAGAACAGGAATGGACCCCATCTCCGTGGTAGTGCCGAAAGCAGTGGCAGCGTCTCTTCTGGCATGTGGCGTATTTGTGACAACTTGTCAGACATTCTGTAGAGTGCAAATAGGTTGAATATACACTCAACATTTTAGGATTAGTTGAAGTGTAACCCAAATAAATCATTATATATTAACCGAAGAATTAATTACATTTATTACGTTTTAGAGTACGTAACTATGCTATAATACATAATAATAACATAAACAATTAAGAATATTAAATGCAAATTGTATATCAATATTGCATTAATCATTTAAACATTCCAAACGTTTAAATTGTTGAATTCATTTTTTGAACCTTATGTTTATTTTCAAGACAATATGTTATGCTTTTTAAATTCACCAGTAAGAAAACAGCAAAGAATTCAAATAAAATGTTAACATCATAAACAAATGTCTACAAAAAGTAAACCTTTTGCAAAATATAAATTATTCAAAGTTTTTATGGTATAGGAATTACAAGTAATATTTTTTACAGCAAAACGGGGAAAAAAATGTTAACAGGACATTTAGTCAACTAAACGAATTAATTTCTGTATGCTTAGTGCAAGAAAAATAATGTATACTGTCGTGTTTCTTGGATTATATATCAACTCACCAGACTTTTGGATGCACCAATTGATCCCATCACCAAACATTTTCTTATTGCACCGACAATTCCCTTCGAAGCAAATGGCTTTTTTGTGACACGTGTCGATACACACTGACCAATTGGAAGAGAGCAATAGAAGAGAACATTGACGTCATACTTTACGTGCGCATCTGCGGCAGATCAGTAGTTACTACTGCAGGATAGTATCAGCAAATCGAATTTCTTCTTTTATTATGTTTTCAAACTTTAGGATTCTTTATTTGAACAATATGAACAATAAGTTTCAATGAATTCTACCAAAATAAAGTTTTACATCGTTTAGCACTGTAGTCCCTTATTGGCTACGCATACAAAGGTGTGATCACCTGACCATGCCCAAAAAATGCACCCATTTGTAAAAAATGAGCAACATAATATTTTTTATATAAAATTTGAAAATCTTTCTGGAAGTGCACAAAATTCTGATTAATGTACTAATTAATTGCATATAATAAATCACAAAGTGAACATATTATTTTTTATAAAAAATAAAATCAATATTTAACAAAAATTCAGCACATATTTTGGATGTTTTTGCTAATTAACCAATTTTTTAATGGCATATGTTACAAAACTTTTTCGTTTATCTACATGTTAAGTTAATTATTTATAGAGGGGGCTCCATGACACCCACCCTGGTCCCACGGTTATTGATGCGCAAAAAACCCGTGTGAATAATTTTTAAATATTTTCAATAATGCTGTGCGATTTGTACAGTTACCATCACGCACAAAACTATATTATGCATAACTTTAAAAACTCTGTATTATACTCTGTGATCACAAAGATGACAGAAGAAATTGATAGAGAGCGAAGTATTATTACCTTTGTTATAACAGATTAACCCATCTCCAGTATATCCAGCATCACAGACACATCCTCCATTGACACAGTGAGCGTGTATGCCGCAAGCGCCGCACGCTGAAAATCAAGATTAAGACTCGTTATTAACGTATACTACAAACAGACAATATATAAGGCTATATAGAGGAACAGAGATAGTAGGTAATAATTTAAAGCCAAAAAAATAGTTATAAAGGAAATTTAACAAAAATTAACGTGGAATTCTGACATTTTATTACTATATATACATGAGCTACTTGTCGAGGACTCAAATTTGTAGCTGTCCAGGCGAGTCGATAGACAACTTCTTTTAAATTCTAAAACCTTGCATATATTTTTTACACGGGGACAGACAACACATAAACCTACAAATCATATCGGGAGGGTAGACTCCCTTTTTGCGATAAAAAATGTTTAGGACCGAAACTTTAAATTTACGACAGACCCATTCCCTAGAGTTGTTTTACTGCATAAACTCTACTGGACTGTGTCGGAATCTGACAAAAAAACTTTTCATATATAAAATGTTCAGGTTTTACGCTCTTTTGCATAATGGTAATTATTTTTAATTGGAAATATATTTCAACATGTAGGTGTCATTTTATTCATTTTATAAATTACTAGATAGAGAGCGAATTTCAGAATAAATTTAATATTTCTTTTATGGTCATCATTACTGTTATCCTAAACATATAAAACGTTCGAAAAATATAGAGTATATCAATTCTATGTACTATATGACAAAGTTATAATTTTGCACGGGTAAATTCTTTAAAACATATTTTTTGTATACAAAATTGAAATATTTTTTATCTATTTATTCTAAACTAAGAACACTCACAAAAAAGACATTATAATGTCCATTTATGTTGTTAAATATCGCAGTAAACATTACACTAAATTGTCGCACTTTTCAAAAAGAGCACAATTTCATATTCCGATGCAGGAAACATTAAAATACAACTTAAAATTACTTCTACGTGGAACTACGAGACTTAAACAAACCATCGACGTATTAGTTTCTCGTTGGATGCATATATGTTTTCCTCTGGTCCCATCTCGACATCTCTTACATTTTTCTCAAAATAAATTTCACATATTTTAGCGCTACATTTACAATTGTGCACCCTTTGGACTGGTCACGCGCGCAAGCACCAGAAATACACTAAAAATCAGTAAACTTATTATTCGGTACTGATTAATTCCATGTAATAACTCACTCAAGAAGCATAATAAAAATGATTTTTAAATAAAATTGAATTAATATTTTCCTAAATTTAAATGTTATACTCTCTATCGATACATTTAATATTTCACGACTCTTCTCCCCACCCTCCCTGGGGTGGGGAGAGCACAACTACAAAACTTGGTTTGAATAAAAATAAAGTAGGTCAAGGCTACGAGGCATATGTACATATATACGTATGTACCTGTCGTCATGATTGACCTATCTACATACATTTGTCCTCCTTGTAGCAGATGAAGCCGTCTCCGACGTAGGTCTTCTGGCAGAAGCAGCCGTACATCCAGTGCTCGTCCAACTTGCAGTCGGCATGGGGACTGCAGCGGGAACAGTTGAAGCAGTCAACTTCCCCTGTCCCCTTGAAGGGGGTCAGACAGTGACACCGGCCGTTAGTACAGTCGGCGTATTTGTGGCATCCAAACTTACAGCCTACAAAAGCGGTGAGAGTGAGTGTAAGTTATAAAGTCTCGAGTCCGCCAACTCCATGTTATATACTGTATGTTATAGCAAAGACTGATGTATACAGCAGACAATATTTGTCTCTGGACTATTCGGATTTTTTGTACATTATATGAATTTAGTTCTTAGGACTTTAATGTCAACTGGGGAAACGATTAAAACGGTTCTGCATAATTAAATAATTAAAATAAAGAGCGTCGGAAAATCCTTAAAACTTGTTGCTTATATAGGTTCCAGCAAAAAGTTTTGTCATTTTTTAAGTAACAAAAGTAACATTGAATATATTTGAACATCATTGTAAATTGTAAATGAAGCAGTTATCACCAATATTGGTTAGAAATAATCACCATTTGCCTCAACACACCCACTCCATCTTGCTGGTCTGCATATTGGAAGCATATTCATGCAAGCTGCGAAAAAGCTTTGTTCTTGAAGTCGATGAAGTTTTCGACAGCTACGTTGACTTCGCGACGCAATCAGAAAAGCACTTTCCACTGAAATAAGACTTTAGTGACAAAAACAAATAGTAGTCACTGGTCAATAAGTCCGGTGAATACGGGGGATGCGGGCGAGATGTGTGAGGACGCGCATTGTACTGTAGAATGCTGATGCCAATTGTCCGCATCTAAGCCGTCGTTTTCTGTACGTATACAGATTAACTTTTAATTGCTGCAACAGATGAGAACATACCACAGAGTCCTTATTTTCATTTGGTTGTAGCAACGTCCACAAGATGATTTCTGTGCTGTCCCAAAAGAAAAAAGCCACAGTTTTCTGTGGTGTCAATTTTTCAGGACATTCCGGAGTTTCGGGGTATCTCCACCTGCCCAAAGTTTTTCTTGCGAGAAAATACTCGTGCTGTTTCCCATGATCCAGGTTTCGTCGACAGTAACTAACTATGTGCAGTAACAAATTATTACCTCCATGTTTGACAGGTAGTTCGTACATATTCTGACCCGATTCAGTTTCTTTTCAGGTGGGAGTTCTCGTGGGACAAATTTGCATGAAACATACTTTAGACTACTATACATAATGTGCTCAATCCTAGTAGAGTAAAAAATCCCCATGGTTATCGCAATTTCGTCTGCAGTTGATGGTATCTCCTGTAGGTACTGCTTGATGTCATCATCAATGGCCAGCATTGGTCTTCCTTCCCGTTCCTTGTCATTAACATCAAAATCGCCATCTTTCAAACAAGGAAACCTTGTAAATACATTAGCCATGTAGCTTCATTAATAGCCAAAGCATCATTCATCTCCTCTGCCGCTTCAATTCCCTTTTGATTCCTTATCCTGTAGTAATAAATAAGGATGGGGACACCTTTTCTGGTACGTATATATTACGAATATATTCCATGCTACTTTTGTTACTTAAAACATGACAAAACTTTCCGCTGAGTTCTATATTTAGCCTAGAAATTTGAAGTCGTAATGAATATTATTAGAAAATTTCCAAGGTATTAGGGATAATCAAATGAGCTATCAAAAATTGTCTTCGATAGAAAAATTCGTGCATTATAATAACATTATATTATACTAATTTTCTCCGCATTTTTCATTTCATATATTTTTTTATGTAATTTATTGTGCATTCAGTATTAATATTTGTATCCATCCATCTTTCGATGAACTTTCAAGATTTATTCCAATGTATTCCCTTATAAAAGAAGGCAACAATTAATTGTATGTACTAAACCATAAATAATGAAAACCCATGAAAAAAAAAATACGATGGTTTCCAAAATAAACCTTGGAACTAGGCGTATAATTAATGCTAACGAAAATAATTCTTCATTTTAAATTATGGTTTCTTTATTGCTAGTAATTATCTTGTTTTCAATAAGTCTGTTACTCAATTATGTTTAATTGTATATGTATTGCTCTGTTCTTATAATATTTGTCCGTTTTTATGTAATTTGTATAATAATGCTTCTGTTATCTTTTCGATCAGTTTATGCTTTATTGGCTTTCTTTTTATGTTGATTCAATGTATACGTTTTTTTCTTTTGATAACTTTTCCTACTATTAATTAATCCTCTTCTTATATGGACTTGTCCACGTAATTCAACTTCTCTGTTTCATACATCGATCCTGTCTGTTGAAATGTTATTTACTATTTACTTGGCCTCTAGATAATGGCCTCTAAATGACATATAGGCAGGTCTGTGTTCTTATTAAATAAATCTTAATTTATAATAGTGGGATTTCGTTGAACATGTTGCATTGTATATTTGCAGCCTATATATGAAGGCAAACTGTAAACCATTCGAATAAGCGATAAATTATGGCGTTTAAGTACAGATTTGATTGAGATTGTATTTCTACCTCTTTAATTATATCCATATTATACAGGAAATAGGCGGATCGGAGGAATGATGTTTGCATTTCGTGATAATTTCCAAAGTCAATGATGCATTATCATCTACTCAACCCCAAATTAATGGTGAAAATCGTATAATATTGCAATAGTATAGCCAATATATAATATAAAGTGAGTCTTCAATACAATAGTGGCCTATAAGTGGGGCTTATGTACATCATATTTATTGTATATCCTGAAACTTAATAGGATTAACGCAGCATGTATATATGATGCCACTTATCAACTGAGATTTCGTCAGACATATGAATATACGATAAATATTGTACTATACATCAACATTTATTTATATACATATATATTTTTTATGAATAATATAATAATACAATATCTATGATAAAATCTTGCTCTAATCTTTGTGAATACCGATTTCTCCCCTGAGATGGATGGTATTCATAAACGAGGCAAAATCTGGGAGTATGTGGCAGTACGAATGGAAAATCGATATTCACACAGATTTGGGGAGAAGTGAAACATCAGCTATGTTGATCTAAGATGTCTTACAAACTTTCTGTCAATATATGTGACGTAATATAGATACGAGGGGATAATCCTGTAGTTGTAGTCTGTACCATATTTATATTGTAGGCCTTCTAATAGGCCTCAATAGAATTTCAATTTGTAATATATGGCTATCGTAGTTAGAATATACACTTTGCACCAATCACTTTATGGCCACGTAGATGATTAATTGACTTGAGGAAAAATAATGAAATGCACATACCATGACGTAATATAATATAAAATAAAATATAACCACAATGAATAAAAATTATTATATTGTCAATGTTTCGAGAAGCAACTGCTTCTCATTCTCAAGACAGAATGTTATGTACGCGTTCTGTCTTGAGAATGAGACGCAGTTGCTTCTCGAAACGTTGGCAATATAATAATTTTTATTTATTGTGGTTTTATTTTATTTTATTGACTTTTCCCAAGTAATTTTGGATTATCATATGATGTAATATGTGTCGTTTGTTTCTTCTCACAAAATAAATGTGTGCTGCGTGCAGCTGGCGTCCAGTGCATACTTTTCCTTTCTCAATGTTGATTGGAAGTGAAGTGATGAATACCACTGCCAACCCAGATCGCCCATCAATTGCAAACTCCACGGATAGCACATAGTGTACAGATAAAATTAATTCGATTCAATTATTGAATTTGAGCAGACTTACCCTTGGACCGCGGGGTGCAGAGGATGTCCCCCACGCCCTCATAGCCGTACTTGCAGCGACAGTAGAAGCGCCCGTACATGTCTCGCGCGCATATCGCGTCCTTGTGACATGTGTCCCGGCAGTTGAAGCAGTGGGTCACACCGTTACCTTCGTAGGGCGAGGTACAGGTGCACACGCCCTCGATGCATTGGGCCATCGCGTGGCACTTGTGCTTACAATCTGAGTGCACGGAGGGAGAGGGTAGTAGACATATAGGACGCAGAAGGGGATTATTTAATACAAGCGCTGCGGGGAGACTTGTTAATATTGATAACAACTTACAGCTGGCATCTTGATTTAAGAATGCCTCGTTTAATATTTCATAGTTAGAAAAGGTTTCCGAAAACTCACGATATTGCGTTTAGTTAAGCAGATATCAAAAAAATGGTTTGCACTGCAAGAATTGCCAGAACATGTTACGGTGGAAGTCCTAATTATGATGATGATTTTTGATGCAAAATTATTATCTTTTGTATCTCGCTCGCTTAAACCAAGTTTTAATTTAATACTTAATTTTATTGTTTTGCATTGGGGAAACGGAATTTTCCTAAGTTTGCATAAAATTCGTACGTAATTATCGGTAATTGCTTAGTACAAAGCCACTAGTTAGCAAATAGCAAATACGACTAAGTGATAGTAAAAATTACTAATGTTTTGTTCAGTGCTTAGTATATTTACTGTTTCAGATTGCCACCCTTTAGCAGTGTATTAATTTTGATTATTTTTAACAAGCGTTAAGCAATACTAGAAAGTTGGATTTTTTCTTAATTGGATAGTAGAAACTTAATAACCTATTCTACATATATACGCATACTATATTAGCTAGATCATAGAAATACATTTTAACGTCCACGCTTAAATAACTAAAAAGACGAGTTTGGGATCAGAGTTTACATTAGTCGGATCCGAATTCTTGACTCCACTGACGATTAATGTCGGCGTCTTTTAGTACAAACTTAGAAATGTCCACAATATGAAACATCCCTTGGAGCTCGATTGAAGTAAGCGTTATATTGATCACTGGGCAGTTTTAGTAGTCCAATAAAATAGCTTTAAATGGATCAGTGAAATTTATAAAATGATTCCAAGTAAACATGTTAACTCACTCGCTAAATCGTTTATGATTTTACATTTCTGTATCAATTCAAGATAGGGTCTAAATTGCTAAAATTAGTTTAAACCATTGTAATCTACATAAACCCAAAGTGCGAAGTAGGATACACTGGTAGGTATGGTGGTAAACACAAAATCCACACTCACAAGCGTAACAGACGCGCAGATCTTTGTCCATTCGATAGCCCGGATTACATCGACAGCCCTTCTCGCGCCGGTCGCACACGGCATTCTTGATGCTTTTACAGTCACTGCAGTCATTGCAAAAGTCGATCCCATCGCCTGTCATCCCCCTCCGGCAGATGCATCGGGCTCGATGACATTTCTGGCTGTCTTGAACACAGTCACCCAGTACTGCGTCAGCGTTCGTGTGACAGTGAATGATCTCTTTTTTCGGGAAGAAGGGGTCATAGATAATAAGAGTGGGCCTCTGTTGTGAGAGACATCCACACACAAACATGTATATTCTTAAATGTAAAAGAAAGAGGAATAATCTTTAAAAAAGGTTTGTTGTTTCAAACAGTTATTTTGCAAGCATGTTAGTAGCGCTTCTGTGGATCAAAAAATGCTCAAACCAAAGACAGTGTAATACAACCAGGTAAGGATCTTATACCCAAGAGCTATCACTTGATAATTGGAAACATAGTTTGGAGAACAAATTCACTATGCCGGCCTCAATTGTTTTAAAATATGTGACACAAAATCTATTTCCAAGGAATCATATTTCATTTGTCATTTTTTAGCGTGAAAACCAGAATCAGTCATTAAATCAGTGATTTTCAACGTAGTCCACCATATTGGATTTGCCCGAATTGTGTTTTAAACTTTTGTTTTTGAGATTCCATCTGATCATTTGAATGCTGCGAGTTAAAAGTTACATTATCTCTAATTGTTATTGTATATAATTCATTATATATATTTAATTAGATTGGCAAAATAATAAAGACAATAAAACGGCGAAAATCTCAATATTTATCGGGTTTTGTTCCTTTTTTGTTGTGCTAGGTAGTTATTACCCCAATTATATATACATATACATATGTCCAGACTTAACATAAATAAAGAAGAAAGTGAGATGAAACGACGATTTTCGAATTTTCAAAACGCAAAAAGAACAGATAAGTTGAGTCAAGATAAGAGTGAAAGCGAGATGAACAGATTTGTAAATAGACAGACAGACAAGCGAGAAAGCGAGATAAACAGATTGGTAGATAGACAGACAGACAAGCGAGAAAGCGAGATGAACAGATTAGTGGATAGACAGCGAGAAAGCGAGATGAACAGATTTGTGGACAGACAGACCAGACAAGCGAGATGAACAGATTTGTGGATAGACAGACCATAGATATTAGTCAGGGTTAACCTAGATCGGAAAACTAGGTAGTAAATGCTTAGGATTTCAATTCGGGGCCTATTTTCAATAGCCAGCTGTTGTTGTTACAATGGAAACACCTTATACAATCTATTTTTAGATTATGGAGTTTGCCGTTCCAATTATGAAGATGTATAAAATCATGAATGGAAGAGCCTTA
>JAYRBW010060547.1:0-10723 GCA_036023295.1 Invenusta paracnida | reverse complement strand
AAAATAAATAAAAAACGACTGAATATTATAACTTAAAAATCATACATAAATATGTATAAAAACTACTCTTTAAGTTATTAAAAAAATCAATGTTCTATCTGCCATAGTTTTTTCTCAGCACCATCTCAAAGTTAAAATTAGTAAATATTTCTTAATTCGCCCCCATCCGAATTCACCCCACCCTACCCTAGCTAGCTGACCAGATATTCTATCAAGGTATATTTTTATCTTTTATATTATTAATTTTAGGAATATAGGAAAAAATGACTATTGTGGACTATACCTAAAAAAAAATAATATGAGTCATTTATTTAATTTTTCATTTGATTTACTTTGTAGTGTAATTCATATTAAATAATTATAATATAATTTATTTATTTATTATAACTATATAAATATAGGTATATATATATAAAATAATATACTTTATACAGATATAATTTTTATGATATATTTAGATGTTATTTAAACATACTTACAGATGAGTTTTCTATTATAAAAGAATTGAAAATTTTCTGTTTAATTATTGTAGACAGAATTCAATCATTATAGTAAATAATAATAATATAGAAGCAAGAAAAATATATAAATAACTGTACTACAAACCAAACATTCTTTATCTAACAATTGCTAAAAAATGATTGAATATCTGCTAAGCTAAGACCAGTTTGAATACTTGCTTTCATTTAAAATGATACATTATTTTAAAACAAAGCATATATATTGAATTTAACAGTAAAATTTAGTTTGTTAATTTATTATATATTACACTTAAAAATTATAATATATATTTTTGCAAACTATTAAAAGAATAATAATTATTATTAGTATTAGTGATTATTATTAAAGTATACTATATTATAAATATAGTGTAAATATTTCTATTTTGCTTCTGTAAATGAAAGAGTTTTAATTTTTGATTTTTCATGTGTACATTTAATTCAATTTATATATCCATTTTTACATTTTATTAATATTTATAAATCTTTATTTTCTCTTTAAATTATTCAGAAAAAATATTCTAGTAAGTACTAATAATAGTACTGTTATTTCTAGCTGTAAATATATGTTTTATCAAATTTAAGTTGTTTTCCAGCAATACTTATATATTTATATACCTTTAATAAATGCTATTTTCAAAAGTATATAGTTCAGATATTATCTGTTTAATTTACAACTAATGTTAATAAATTTAAGGAATAGTATTTAGAGCTGTTTATCAAATGTATAATTTATTTATCATTCAGTTATATTATTCATTTATGTTGACATAATATTAAATGTCTTTATATTTCTAGATGCTTGGACTCAATATACCTTGAACTTTTTTGTTGAATTATCAGCACCTATATACATTAAACACCCTTAAAGTAAATTAATGCTGCAGCAGTGAGTAATAGCAAGTGTTTAAATGAATTCTATAATAGGCAACAATTAAATAGCAATATGGAACATCTTGTAATTAGCATTAATTAGCATTATTTCTTAGTACATACAAATTTTTTACATAATTTATTTATATTTTGTTTATTTGTAAGCATTAAAACATTTTATTACTAATTGAAATTTGGCAAAATAGTCATTGAATGTCATTATTGATTTCACTCTTTATATATATAATTGATTTTCTAGTATAGTTCTCAGGCAACACTATAATTTGCATGTATGCACTTCTACACTCATTGACAATCGAATTTTGAATAATATTTGTTGAATATTTTAATTTATTTGTATTATTACTAATTATAACTATTTATAATAAATATCTAGAAAATAATTATTTTTCTTTTATAAAGCATATATGTATTTATATACTTTTTGTTTTTAAGAATACAATTTTGTCTATTTTTAATTTATTTTAGATAATTAATGATTTCATTCTATTAAAGCAAACTACAATTTATATTTCAAATATTTAAATCATCACAATGAGTAGTGTAGCACTCATTCTAATTATTTATTAAACAATTTGAAAATATATATTTAAAAATAGTAGCTTATAATCAACATTATAGCCTAAAAGAGAAATATTATTGAATTTTTAAATTGATTGTATTGTTCCCCTTACCTGGATTATGTAACCTACACACACACCTGCTCTGGTTATCACATTTAGTATTTTACACATATAATTTGAGTGATAAAATGTATACTAATATGTTTACATAGCTTTAAATTATTTAGAATGAGGAATTTCTTATTTAATAATATTTTACATACTTTATTTAATTTATATATAGCTAATTAATTATCATATTGTACCAATACACTAATAGTATAGCTGCACAGATAGTACTCATACTTTATTGATCAACTGAAATAATTTTGCAACTTAATTTTTGGATTTATTTTTAATAAGTTGACAATTTAAAAGTACTATTTATTTTTAATTTTTCGATTTATATAAAATGAAATAGCTACTAATTACATTTATTAATAAATATTTTATTTATTTTTACCTGACACATTAGGATGTTATTTCTTCTATACTATCAAGCGATTTATAAGGATATATTATACAATCGAAACAAATTAAGCATTTTTCAAATGTGAAAGCCAAAAATAGAGAGCCTTTTATAGGATTTTTTATAAATATTTTATAAAATATTTACAAATAAATGTAAAATTAAATTATCTGTACTATGCTTCATTAAATACATAATTTAAAAAACAACTTTACTAGAATATAATTGTATTAATGATATATAATGTTGTGTTGTCTACTCTGCACACTACAAGATTTTTTTCTTCTTCAGAAATAGCTTAATTTCATAGTAAATATGCCTCCTTCTTGATAATTCGATTTTGATCCCTTTCCTTCGATTTCATTACTACAACTCGGTCATTCTCTAACACAACTTGTCTTTGAAAAGAGTTTCCGCCCTATGATTTGCCGAGCTGCTCCCATTAAAATCAATCTATACCGTGCCTTTCAGGAGGACATGACGCGATTATGTCCCTGTTGCGTAACCTCTTCACCTGTATTGGGAGCCGCGAGTCACAGGCGGCCCCTACGGACGGCGCGCGAGTCAAATTCGGCTTCCCCCTTGATGAGGCCTTTCACTACGGTCCTCCGCTACCCTCCACAACCCCAGCGGGAGAGAGTGAGGCTGGCCTGCCCTCCCCGCTCATTGATCTCTTGGTCCGCCTCTCACAGGAGGGCGTGGGAAAGCGAGACCTGTTCCGTCGCTCGGGGAACATGGCAGATGTGAAGGCCCTGGTCATGAGGCTGCACGATGGCCTCCCGATTAACTGGGCGGGGCAGAGGAATGTCTACACCCTGGCGCTTGTCGTGAAGCGCTTTCTCATGGAAATCCCGGGTGGCTTGTGGGGTGAGGAGGGAGAGCGACGGCTTGTGGAGACGGTGACGTCGAAGCCGCCCTGTTTTGATGAGACGGGAACCAAAACTGTCTACCTCAAGTAAGATTGTAGAAGAGAGTCAGTCGCCGTCGTCACAATAAAGTAGTAAACAATATCGATTTTTAGCTTTATTTGTGGTTATTTATTATAAACATACACTGTAGCACCCACTTGCTCGTATTATTTACCATATTTAGTTTCTGTTAGTTAATATTTTATAACCTTTTTATATAGATGCTATAGTTTTAGCTAAATGTATATTTTTGACAAGAATATATGCATTTAGTTTCAAGCTGGAATATTGATCGGAAGACTCCGTGAAAAAATCTTTTAACAAGATATTCGACTCCGAAATTTTGATTAAATCTTAAGGCAGAAAATCCGTCTTATCACACAGAATCGAATATTTTAAATTGAATAAAACATAACATTATAAAGAAACACTATTGATAATATGCATTTTTTGGCCTTACAGATTTATTTGGAGTCTTTGTAGTGAACAAATATAACCTATCCATTTCAGCGTTGAAAATATTGTTCATTGGATTTATTAAAATATAAAATTTATGTGACTTATCGGGACTCTAGCAGTATTAATAATCTCAGTTTACAATGTTGAACTAAAATAGATGCCTTTTTGCAGTCCGTTACACATTTCTACATTAGCTTGGTATGTCGCATGCAGACAGAAATCCTGCTTTTTAGTTACATAATGTCTGTGGGTGGTGGACTCACTTAACTTTCGTGCATTCGTGTGAAATTAAACATGCTGAATACCGCAGTCGTGACGCTCCGGTAAAACCCATTTACTGTACTCTTACAATTCATCGGAACTGATAGTAAGAATAGTAAAATGGACATGCGCATTTTTATGGGTTTCGCTTTTTGGCCACATCTATCTATCTAATACCCGACTCAAGACTTTTAGATGCTATTTTTAATTCAACAAACGGAAAAGTATACGCTCACGTGACTTTGAGTAAAATTCTGTTAGCACTAGGTATGTGCTCATAGTTAGACACAGTTACCGACGACCGTTCATGATCTCAAATCGGAGTGTATGATTATTTGAGTTTTGTAAGCACGCCGATCTTACTATCGACTATTTGATGGTGTATTTCAACCAAAAGAATTGTTGACTAAGAAATGAAAGTATTTTTAAGTTCGTGTAAAATGTCAATAATAATATGTTAATAATATTGTATGTAAACTCACAGCAGGCGTACCGATTGGATCAAATGCGTCTATTTAACAGCTTTACATAACTTTATGTCGGCGATATACAGCACAAATTTGACATAATCCAAGCAAATTTACACGATGAGATTTTAACTTGATACCTTTTTGGTCCATGTAAAAATCCATGCTTTAAACGCCATTCCCTTTCTCGAGGAATTTATTTTACATGAACTTATGTAACAGTTCGTGTAGAAAGCGTACTATACGAGTTCACGGCGTGTTTTAGAAGAATAGTCCGGCTGAAAATGACAAAACGTCTTAATACGGGGGCGGAAATGGTAGGTTTGGTAAATGTGCGTGATTTCTTACATCCTCTTATGTCTTGTATTTGGTCCTCAAATTATTAATTTTCTTGATGAATTTATGCGCAAGAAATAATCCTCTACAGAAAAGTTTGCGTGGGTAATTTAATTTCAGACTTAATTACTATTTTTTATTATTGTTTGCGTTTCTCAAGAAAGGTAATAAGTATTTTACTTACTATTTTATGAATATATATATAATTATCGAAGATATTGTTTGTTATATTAAATTTTTCCTATATTGCGTGGGCTGGTCAAATTTGTGATATGTACCCATATCTAACATTAAGATTTGTAGTCAATTTAGCCCCATTTCTAACTATAGTACTGTATTTAACTATAGGGTATTAACAGGTCGTGCAAATTACCTGTTTTCGCCTACAATTTCTATTAATAACTCTCTCTTGGTTACAAATTGCAATGTTGAGTATGTTATTTGTAATCATATCGCCAGAAATAGCAACCTCCCCCAACTCTCGCATTCGCACACGACATGTATTCTATATCTGCGGTCTGTCTGCCATACACTGTTATTGTGGCTATTTTGGGAAACAGAAGTACCTATATGTCTGTATATATTTATATACAAATTGGATACATTTGACTGTATATCACATTACAAATTGAATTTTTTAATTTGTTAATTCCAATCTATTTTTTCCCTTAAATGTAGCAATTGTAGAAATGTATGTTTTATTTAGGCAAATTTAGTATTAGAAATAGGTTAATTCTTTTCTGTAAACAGCTTATTCAGCCTTAAGGCAAACTTTTTGAGACAATTTTTTTATATTATTGTAAATTGTACACCTTATCAATTATTAAAGGCATATATCTAATTTATAGTGTTATTATAATAAGCCTTTTGGTTATTTGTATATCTTCCAGAATTATATGTTGAAAACGACACCGCGTATACGATCCTGATTTTGTAAACAAGTTTTTGAAAGATTTGTCATTTATCCTTTTTATGAGTTATAGCTGTATATTTGGTTTTCTTTATTTATCTGCTGCGGTAACTTAGCAACGGGTGTGAAACATTTGAGTTTCGGTTAGATTTGTGGACATTAAGTTGGTTTTTTCGGGTTTTTTCACTTGAAAATAGAAATAGTTATTCATAACTTATCACTACTCATAACTATCACTAACTTCATAGCTTAGTCATTTTATTTTAAATGAATTGATTAATGAATCAAATGTCAACGGAAGTCAGCAAAACTTGAATCCTTCGACACCAGTTTGCTATGTATAAAAACACAGATAAATATTGTGATACATATACGCAAATGTTCAGTTTAATTCCTAGAATTGCTTAAAATGATGATATATTTTTGCGGATGTAATATTTGTACCTTTATAATAACCGAATTTACAAACACGTCATAATATATTGTCTCAGTCACATGACTCGTATATATCTATATAATACAATATGATTATTTAACAGAGGGCAACATTGTCGTACATAAATGCCAATCTACATGCACTTGATTCTCCTATTCTGAACAAAACGTTAATGCAATACTATAATGAGAGAGATTAGGATGATTGTTTATTTGACATCAATGAATGGAAGAACACATTACATTGCAATAAAGATCCGTCATCTCTGCTTTGAGCTTTGTGCTTTGCGCGTTTACTCGGCTTTAAAGTCGCATTTCCGTCGGGCTTGTAGCTTACTCTGTATTCGTTATATATTTATGAATAAGAAGGAAAACTAGGCGTAGGCACTGTAATATTCATCGTTCTATTTATCATTGTTATAATATACTTACTATATTTATGACTACAACTCGTGTGTGATTTTCATTCAACCGTCATTCTTCATTTCCTTCCCAATTTTAGTAGTAGGTAGTGTACCTGTGTTTTGTTGTAGTTATGAGAGCTATAATTAGATCAGTCACCTCCGTTTCATTGAGGAGAAAAGCGATCTGGGGACACGAACCCGAATCTATTATAGGCTGGTATTATGTTTCAAAGATCCTCTGGGCTCTCTAGTAGTAGTAAAAGGCATCCCCCCCCCTGCAAATGCAGTAGTTCGCTCAGGGGTGCAGTGTATATATTTGCTTTCATCATCCGGTAGGTATGTCCAACTAACAGTCGCGTACGCACGAGGACGTTCCACAGATATTCTACAGAGAAGGAGAGACTCAGAGAAGTTTTGCTCTGGTGAAAGTATCGATTGATCTATTAATAATATACTCTCTTCTCTCCATAACCATGGGTAACACTACGAATTCTATTTTGAGCTCTTAGTACACCCCACTTCTCTCCTCTCTCGCCACAACTAAAGGGACAATATAGTCTCAGGAAAGAGTTGGGAATATCCTTAGCCTGCTGCCCCCCCTCTTCGACTCACAACCATATTGTTCCTCCCTACTCTCCTTTCTGAATCTCTTGTTTCCTTCCATTCTATTCTATTCCAGTGATGTGATGGGAACAACTTCTACAGGGAATTAGAGGAAAGGGGGTATAGGTTACGTTACACAGACTGTTTGTTTGCTTGCTGCTTGTGCTTCATGTGAATGATCGATTTCTTTCGGGGGCCAATTTCCCCCTTCCTTGATTCTTATTCATTTCTCTTTTTGACAAACTTATTTCCTTCAGTTTAATTTAGTTCTCTCGGTTTCTATAGATTGCGAAACTAATGACGAAAACAAATAACTATTATGAGGAAAGGGTAACATCCTCCTCATTAAACTGGCGCATTAACTTCGAGCAGGTGCATTTGTAATAATATTTATTAGTCGCTAGTATGTCTACATTAACCTTCTCTCTCTATACTTCCATTTTAAATTTGAATTCATACAAAACTGCTTTATACCGTTATTATTTGCAATTATTCCCTGCATCTGCTGATTGCAAACATGATGCTATTTCTGCCTTCACTCTTCTCCCCTCTTCTATATATTGTGGCATGCAGACAAACAATAAATTGAGCCATAGTTTTCAAGTATTGCTTTCTCTCTCTCTCTCTATCTTCATTTTAAAACTCAATTTTTGTGTTGTCCCCAGGGATCCCAACCCAACCTACCACATGTAACCCTCGTTTTACGGCTGGTAAATAGCCCGTGCACACACATGCGTATGATACATATAATGCCTTATATCGTTGCCTGAATTTCTATCAATTCTACCATTATACGTTCAGTCATAAGAATGTCTTTGTTTAACTGTAAGCTGTTTTATGCAGATAAACGAATACTATGCTTGTTTTTAAGTTTAGGACAGTTCAATTAGTGACCTTGCCTATACGAGGAAATTGCAGAGGATCTTCTGTACTTTTTAATTATTCGAATTGTGTAATGATTTATCACTCATGTTAATTGAGCTGGATGATAAGTTGATAAATGAATAAATTATGATACACTTATTTGGTGAGTGATTGTCACTCCTAATTTCTGTCATCAGACTGACACTAGATTGATTGCAAGCCATGTCAGACTGTCATATATATTCTTTTTTTTCTCCAGTGAGTGGAGAAAATTTTTGCAAGAAATTTAAGATTTGTCAGGTTCTATATCGCAATTTTGAATCTGTGCAGGATACCTTTCTCGAAATAGACGCATTGTCTACGATATGTTTAGAATGGGAATGTGTGTACTTTACGTCAAAGTGAATTCTATTTTTCTTTTCTTTATGTCAGCTTTTAGATTGGAAAAAATTGCAAATATCCCCAAAAGAGTATTCTGTCTTTCAAAATCATCTGTAATTACGTGTTTATAGTCGTCCTGTTACTTTATAAGTTATACAACTTTTTATTCTCAGAAAATTCTCTCTAAATGGTAGTCTTACTTAACATTTTGAACCCCTTTTAATGGCGTGTATCTCAGCTAGACCTGTATTAAAACTAGTTTATGCAGTAATTGAATCTAATCGAATCCAAAGTGTGCAGTCACCTATATTAGACATTTGGTTATATGCAGGCGAAGTTGCGTCACTTACTTATAGTATATCTGACTATAGACAGTGCAACGGCATCCTACGCATACAGTAATTACTTTGTAGATAAAGCGACGCAATCAGGTTTTCATGCATTTCTTTACTCCTTTTAGCGTAATATTGTGCTCTATATGTTGTACGGATCATATGTATTCATATATATGCACAACGAGAAAGTAGGAACATGTAGGAAAGGATAATATAGGCAGCATTGTATACGCAACCTTTTTGTGATGTCTTTCTTTGTATTTGTTTGCAATTGTTGGGACTTACCTACTTCTGAGGCGGCTTTATTTCCCTAAAATCTCCGGTTATTCTTCAGACACAACTTGATGAAGCTATATAGCACTTACAGCGGGAGATTTTCCGTGTCTACCTGGCTTAAACTTATTTGTCTTAAATGATAATGCGTATGGTGCTGTTGTTGATGACTAAATAATTAGTTATTTAACGTGTAAAATAATAGATATTGACAAAAATACTATATTATGGTCGATATTTATATTTACTAATTATGGGCATTGGTGTATAATTTGTAGGCGAAAAGTAAAATGTGTGGATCGTCCAAACGAGACGATATACTGCTTTCATTAATTACATCCTTAATATATAATCCCATTGTTAATTGTCAATATTTTTTATATTAAATATAAATTCAACAGAATAGAAGCATTAATAGAAAATGTTGGCGCTGCCATTTTCTATTCATACCGCCATTACCCCCCGTTTTAGTCTCCTAGAAACGAGCTCACCCGCCGTCTACCAGTTGACCGTGCTCCTCTTCGGCATCTGGCACAGCATGGTCATGACTGCCATCTCCCAACGGCCTCCCCTGCCAAGTGAAGCCTCGCCCTCCACCTCCACAACAACTGTTGCCAGTGGAGACCACCAGCGCGGCATGGGTGGAGAGCTTCCGGCGGGCTGGTGGCAGGTGATCGAGGGTGAGGCAGTGGCCAAGTCCGTGGCTGGATCGATGTTTCACACCTGCAGAGAATCACCCGAGATGGTTGATAAGGCCGCCTTGGTAAGTCCCAGAGGAGACCTCTTGTGAGTGGCACGACACCAGCAATTCATTGAAACAAGTCGGCACAGCACTGTCTGGCTTCCTTCGTATACTGCGAGCACATACATGTAGTATGCGTTAGTAGATAAAAACGCTCCAATTTATAATTATTTTTTAGTCATTAGTATAATCTTTCCTTTTTCTTCAAAGCTGCCAAGATATGAATGTCTATTTTTAGTTGATAGAAACTAGTTCGTCTGTGGAATTTCCGCACCTTTAAACCACTAAACTCGTCTGCCTCTCTTCCACAGATCCTGCAGTTCCTCATCCTCTCCTTCCCCAGTCTGAGTGTGGAAGCAGTGGACTACTTCCGCATTGCCACAGCTCCCCCTGTCACCCCCGTCTCTGTGGACCCCCCGGCTGCCACCACCACGACAACAACCGTCACGGCCATTGTGCGCAGGGCCTCCGATAAAGCCAGTGAGACATATATATATATATAATTAAATTGATAATAAAAGTTAAAATCCTTAAAATCACATGTTTTGAGATTATTATAGAACAATTAAATACGCTTGTTAGATAATTTTTGTTGATCCGTGTTTAGTTATCCTTCTGACTAACTGCCGATTAAAAGCACAACTGGAATCGTGATATTTATAACACATGTAATACGGCTTAAATGTTTCAATCAATAGTTTTTGTTTAAAGATTTTTTTATCGACATCTAACGAGGAACACCCTCCCTCTCTCCTTCCACACAGTGAGCTCGCTTGACAAGTACACAGGGAAGGGGAGCAGCAGCTCCGTCTTCACCACCACAAAGCCTCTCATCTCCTCCGCCCCCTCTCCCACGCCCCCTTCACTGCCCCCCTCTTCG
>JAYRBW010060546.1:0-10723 GCA_036023295.1 Invenusta paracnida | reverse complement strand
CCCACGCAACAGTCGTACCAAAGTGCACCGGACTCAGAGTGTATCTGAGCATGAATGAGCATGACTCAGCCCCCCCCTCCCGCCCACGCAATTGTGACCGTGGTCCACCTCCCCTACTACTTATTGAAGCAATATCATTGCATAAAAAGGTACGAAGTGACCTAATATATGCAATAACACATATTATAAACTAGAAGTAGAATGCAATAAATATTAAAAAGAAAAATTCCATTATATAAATTATTATTCTTGTTAATATATTATTTTATTTATATTAAGTGACATACTCATACAAATTATTTTAAATATTTATTTACCAGACAAGACAACTGCGAAACAACAGTTTAAATAAAGTACAAATGTAAAATCAATAAAGTGTAATTTGTTTTTAGTCTAATCAAGAAGACATAAACTTTCAATAAAAGGGTCATACTCACGGCATTATATAAATAGCGGAGACCACCTCGCTTTTCAAAGATGGTCATGATAGCGCCATAGTTTAGAGCAGTGTGAAAAAAATAGAGGATGTAACAACGAGCAGACTCGTGTGAGCACTCAAGGAGCCAGAGAGCATAGTCGATCAACTCTAGGAGCGTTGTCTGAGGTAACTGGCAAGCCTAAATGATGAATAAATATACGGAAAGGGGTAAACTCTTGTATTCTATATTTAAATTTTAATAAAGGTTCAATAAATTAGAACATAATACAGTGCAATAAAAATAGTTTCCGCCCTAATTGAGAAATATATATCTTGTTGTAGCAATTTATAATGGAATCGAAAATGCAACTGGCTTAGATAAACTACACAAAATAGAAATATTAAGAGGATCACTTCATATCAAGGTAAATAGACCCTGCAATCAGTCAAAAAGAAACATTAGTCATTACAGAAAACTTATTTAAATATTGATTTTGAAAAAATGATAAAATAACAAAAAAGTTAAAAAATATATTATAGTACAATGCTTGCATATTAGAAATATTCTAAAAACAAAGAAGATAAGTTTCCCTTGAGCATGATAATAATGAATCCAATCAATAAAGAAAGAAAAAGGCTTGCTACTATAATAATATAAAAAGGTTCATGTATATTCGGTTATAAAACCCTTTTCAGACGAAGTACCAACATTAATAAAAACTGTAGACAAATAAATTTCTTTATTAATTGGATCTAAAAACAGACATTTAAGGCATGTTAATAAATTGTCAATAATTATTAAACCAGAAATTTTCTATGCAAAAATTAAATATGAATAACAGACGACCTGAGGAAATTGAAATGATACAAACATTATCACTTGATCCGGTTTTAGAAAACACCGAAAAGTTTTAGAAGGGTTTCTTCAATAAATTGACAAAAAAATTAGTGACCTAACAATTCTCAAGGATTACAAAGAAAAATAATATATAATAATACAGACTAATAATAATAACTATAATAACTACAGACTCATAACTAACACTAAGACTTCAAGTGAGGGTGTCATCGGACTCAACCACCATAAAAACCATAACTGTTAACATTAATTATTTTCTTATTTACATTTTTAATCTGAAGTTTTGTATTTATTTTTTATAGTTACAAATGTATGTGAAATATTTCAATTAATTATAATGTTTGTTTACGTTTTTTTTAAATGCGAATTTTTTAAATTCGCCTATTTTTGAAACACTGCCTGATAATCATACAATCCTGGTTTCGCACTGAATCTAGGTAGTATTAGGTAATAGTAGGTAAGATTACGTAATCTTCTAGTGCAAGTAATAATACGCGATCGTAGATCTTTCATATTTGGGTAAAATCGATTAGCCAATAATAAAGGATAGATTTGTCATTAAAAGTAGTTATACTAACGGTATTCCATCAGAGTGTTCATTGCGTAATGGCTTAAAGCATGCTAATTTTATTTTTACTGTTGTGAGCTATGCAGGAATAAACTTCTTTTAATCGCTGAAAATATATTTAAGTAACTAAACTTGTGCAGCAACCAATCAAAAATGATTTAATAGGTAAATAACTAATTAATTAAAATAACCCGGATACTGTTTAACTGATCAATACTTATTTTAAATGTCAATTTTAATAGATTTTCCATCAGTGCTTGTAATCACAAGATTTATGCCTGTAGAAGATGTCGTGTTATCTTGACATGACTGGGGTATCCCGCTGTTGGTATTTGAGATTGATGAAACTAAACTCATTTCTGACGATCTAAATTTGATTTTAGAATTTGTTGATGCCTGGGGAATCTCGCTGTTTCCAATTGTTGTTGACATTGAGTTTGTTTATATTTTCAATGCCATTTTTAGAGATTGCCCAGATATTTCATTATAATGGAGTACGCAGTCGCTACGATGACCGGTAATTCTTTTCGCGAGTAGTTTGTCCCCTGTCGCACGGTTGTTTTTATACCTGAATGGCTCGTATACACACCATCTTCACCAGCTGCTTATATTAGGTTTTTGATGGTGCTTGAGAGTGTATTGTCTCCCAAAGGAACATCTTGAAACCAGAAAGAAGTTGAATATGTCAGACTTGGTTGAAGAAAAATGCGCCTGTGGTATCCTTTGTTGGTCGAAGGCTGACAAACTTATTGAAAAGCTCAATGAAACAACGTTCTTTCTTTTCCGCTGGATAAACCAGAACAACCTTTACTTCAACACGATGATCTTTGAGTCGACCTTTATACGTTTTAGAAATGTCTTCACAGTATTCAATAACTTCTGTTCCATCGGATTCTTGTTTCAATGTAATTTAAGCTCCTTCTCCTCACTTTAGTCTTCAAAGCTCTTGTCCTCCTCGCAGTCCACAATTCACGGTCATCAAATAAACCATTGTGCGCAGAAGCTTTTTAGGATTATAACTTCCTTAATAATTTCTAGACCCCAGGCTTTCCTCAGTTTTGATAGAATTAGGAGAAGCTTGTTTTTTAGTGAGTGACAAACCTTCTTGTGTGGAAACCTTCATGGCAGTATAAAAGGCTTCCTTTGCTTAAAAAAATTCACGATACGAGAAAAGGTTCCAGTCTAATTTGCTTTCAAGTTTGAGGTACCATTGTATTCCAAAAAATAGTGATCTAAGACTATCTGCAGGATATTTATCCCCTGACTTTTTCGTACCTTATGAAGGAAGAAAACCATTGTAGTATTTAATTTGTTCTTTCCAATTGACACTAAATTTTCATGATCATTGAACTCGGTGTCAGACAAGTAAAATAACTCTGTAGAACCTGATGTCAAAATGTAGTTATTTCTTTCCACCAGCCAATCATTGAAGGTATTCTTGGCACAGTTGGCCTGATTTATACTATTCTGGTGGATTTGTTTTCTTCTTTTTCTTTCGATCTCATCTTCCGCCTTTGGCTACGCATGACGTTTGAAACCTTCCTTTATAGAATCATTTAGAAAATCACTGAAATTGTCCATATCTAAATCTATCAAGTTATCAAAGAAATCCATTTTGCTGTTATTAAAAGCAAGTGAAGAAGTAAAGAAGTGAATATAGATTTAAATTGTTAAAATCAGAAAGCTTTAAATAGGTTATAGAATTTTTTTAATATCGTGATATCCAGGTTTAATATCTCTGTATTTTCCCGAAAACGATATTACTATTCTATAACCTTTACTTAATCATAAACGAAGACGTTGAATATTTTGTCCTAAATGGTAAATACCCCGATTATTGTAAGAATGATTGTGAGAAGAAATCCCATATACACAAATAAGGTTAACAAAATTCAGGCTGCATGAAGGTGTTTTGGAAGATCTGTAGAAAAATATGTGGTTACGGATCGTCACATCCAAGATAGAGTAAGAAAACATTTTGAAGTTGTTTCACGAGGGTGGAGAAAGTATAACATCGAAAGCAATGACAGGCCATCGAGGTTGAAATAATACGTTGGATTTAATTTCAAAGAAGTACATCTGGAAAGGAACGGAAACACAAGTACGTGGGTGTGTCCATATATTGTCAACGTGGTTATTCGAATCCTGTGAACATCCGCTCTGAGATGACGCATGTGGAAGCTCCCAAACGTCCCATGCAACAAATTGGAATCGACATAAAAAGACATCCAGAAACGGACGACGGCTACAAATACGTTGATCTTGCTATGATCTATTTTACCAAATATGTTGAAGCTAGAGCACTAAAAAACAAGTCTGCAAATTCGGTGGCGAGATTTATATTTGAAGACTATAGTCTGCAGATACTAGTGCACTATGGATGTTCAAATAAATGATCAAGGAAGAGAATTTTTGAACAGTATTTCTGATAAATTATAATGTAAATGTACATTATTGTATTAAACTTTAGGGGGCAGCAATGTACCAGCAATTTGGCATCAACGTATGAAAATAGAGGGCATGAATTATTAATAAATAACAATAACGATTTTGTTATAAAATTATCTTGAAAAATAGCTTTTCTTATTTATTAATAATTCATGTCCTATATTTTCATACGTTGATGTCAAATAGGTGGTATATTGATAAATATTAATATTAATATAAATACAATATAAATAGTATGTACATTATATAGATTAAGAAGAGCCATGACATGACACACAGGGTAACTCGAAATATGAATTGATAATTTATAGAAGCAGTTCGTTTATATAGTCCGATAATTATAGTGTATGGGTGGGTAGGTGTGTGTATTACGTAATAATATCACTCAATAGTTGGTATCTCTTAAATACCTTCGAATGTGTTTATACAGTGTCATAATTATAGTTCATACAATGGAATCAGAATAAATTGCATGCCCTTTATTTTGATATATTGCTGCCCTCTAATTCTTAAGTCTTAAAGTTTAACACAATAGTAGTATTAAGAGTTTTAAAGCGCAGCAATATATTAAATTAGTCGGGTGCGTAGCGCCCTCCAATTCAATATATTGCTGCCCTTTAAAACTCTTAATAATAGTATATTGTAAAACCTGTTGATTGTAAAATACGCCGTCCATTGGATATGTAATTGACGTATATTTAACAAAACTTTTTCGTATATATACAATGGATATACCATCTAAGTACAGTTCAGTTATAAAACAATATTCGGTAAGTTATTAAAGATTAAATCGATAAAATCTATTTGCGTAAAACTACATATACAAGTGAATGTATATATACAAGTAGAGTAATTAGTTACTTAGTTATAAATAAAACTAAATAAGATGTATTGTAAATACAAAAACTTTTTGGCTAAACATACTTCAATTTTTCAGTTTGTATATTGTCATATTCGTGACGTTTATAAAATTTGATAAAGCTATCGTATTTTAAATTAAATACCCCAAAACAAGATCTCAGTCAACATTGATTATATTGTTCATCGGATGCAACTGTGCAATATATTATAACAATTTCAAATCATTCCAGATATGTGGCATTTGTATTTTATGCCAAATGTGATTTTTACTTGTAAAATAAAGTGGTTCAAAATAGTAGTCTAACTTTTTCTTTATAGTTATATTTAGTTATTTACTCTTTACGTGCGATTGAAATTTCTGCCTCATCTGAATTTATAATATTTTAATTAATTAATAGTTATTATAAAATTGTTCCTTAGCAATTACACAAAGATTTAAAGTATTTTTAATATTTCTTGGACTTATATCAATACCTAAACATGACTCTTTTACTTTATCAGTTTATTAAGTTTGTCACATTTCTAGACTCGTTTTCCTTTTTTCGCAACAAACCATATTTAAGTATGTCTTCTAAACAGTCATTTTATATTTTCTCATCCCTACTCAACCTGTGCAGTACGTAGCCTTTCCCTGTGGCTAAAGGCTTATGTATGTCTTCTGAACAGCCCTTTTATATGTTCTCACCCCTACTCAACCTGTGCAGTACTTAGATTTTCCCTGTGGCTAAAGGCTTATGTATGTCTTCTTGATAGCCCTTTTATATGTTCTTACCCCTAATCAATGAAGATCGCCTTACTGAAGCTATTATACGCATAAACAAACAGGATTTATTGATCGGTGACTTACAACAGACTGTTACAAACCAAGGTGCGCGACTACAAGAAACTCGTCTCTCAAACTTACAATAACAAAATCAATACTACTATTAATAGCATCCCGACTTCCACTGATTTGCGCACCATAATATAAGATGAAAAAGAAAAGAGTAACAAATTAAACAATCTCATTCTGTTTAATCTGCCGGATAATAACGATTCTGCTAATGACAAAAGTCAAGTAAGCACACTAGTTACAGATATTGGAGCACCAGGGCAGATATTACACACACTAAATGCCTTAGATTGTGTAAAACTGGGGCTGTTAAATCAAGACCATGTATTGTAACGTTCAATAAAACAAAATCAAAATTTATCCCTTGGAAAATCTCCAAATATTTGTAATTTGCCAGAAACCGATTCTCAAAACATGATCATCATGAAACCTGATTTAACCAAACTTGAAATGCTTGAAAACAGACGCTTGGTTGACGAACTAAAGAGTGGTTGAGCAAAAGGCGAACAGGTTAAAATCCACAAAGGGGTCATTGTTGGATCACAAGATGCCAAAAATTGACAAATAAAAACCTACAATAAATCAAAACTTCTATCTATCCAGTGTAAAGGAACTACCTCCTGTGTCCAGATCTTGTATAAACTCTCTCATTTACATATACTAGATTTTAGTTCCCTGTCTGATCTTCCAAATGCTATTAATTTAAGCCATAGGCAAAAAAACAAAAACTTATACAATGAAAATTCTTATCTTCGTTATAATTGTGATCATCGTAATATTAAATGTTTGTTACAAAACTGTCGTTCCGCTCATAAAAAGTCTACAGACATTGATGAACTTATTGTTGACCTTAAATGTGACATTGTCTTCCTAACCGAAACGTGGCTTCGTAGTGACTGCTCAATCGGTACGACTTTGATCGATTTTTAACTCCATACAATTTCTCTGCCATTACTGTTATAAATAGAGTGTGTCGCTATGCGGCGGTGGAGTTGCCATTCTTTTTAATAATTATCTTAACATTGTCAAATTACCAAATCATACTCCCAGTTCGTTTGAATTCATCGAGGCTGAACTCAAACTCCCTCACCTTCGCTCAACTCGTCTGTTTTTTGTCTACCGTCCACCATCGTCCTTCGTCCCCGAGTTTGTATCTGAACTTACTGATTTACTTTCATCAAAACTAAAAACTCAAGTGATATTTTAATCGTCGGTGATTTTAACATTCATATTAACGATTAGACAAATCACGATGCCCGTGCACTTCTACAAACCTTTTGTGAGCTAACCATCTCTCAATTCGTTCACTCTCCCACACACAGGGAGGGTCACACCCTGGACCTAGTCTGTGCGAACTCAGATATTATTAATGATTTCCTAGTCACTCAACGTGATATATCTGACCACCATACTATAACTTTTATTGCTTCTCTTCACAATTGTCACAAACAATGTGTCTGATATTCCCCTCTCCCGCCACCTACACAAAGTGAATATTAACACTTTCTGCACTGACATTACTTTAGTTGCAAATAGTGTAATTGCATCTACCCCACTGCTTACAATCGATTCACTCGCTTCCAACCTGGATTATTCTCTTAGATCAAAACTTGACATTCATGCTCCTCTTCTTCCGACCAGAACAAATCGAATTTCACACCCCTGGATGACACTCATTATCATGAAAAAACACCGTGAACGTCGACGCCTGGAAAAACAAGCCATACGCACCGGTGATCCTACCCATAGACATGTGTCCGTGAAACCTTAAAACTTATTCGCTCAACGAAACAAAACTACTATCACTCCATTATTATGGACGCTCCCGATGGTAAAAGTAATAAAACACTGTTTCATACTGTTAAAAACTTCTATCTGATCCGAAAGAAAATCCGCTTCCTGATATTGATGACTTTTCAAATAAACTTGGTGATTACTTTGAATCAAAGATTGAACAAATCTATTCCTCTCTTCCACCTGGTGATATGCCACGACTTCTACCAAATCAAACTCCACCTGTCTTCACTAAATTCCAGACATGCTCCTTTGAGGACACTACAAACGTGATTAAAGCATCAACTATAAAATGTTCTCGAATTGATCCATTACCGCGTCCTCTGCTTACATTTACCATTCAATGTCTAACTCCTGTCATCACTGCATTGACAAACTCATCTTTTACTCAAAATAAATTTCCCAAACTTTACAAATCAGCTTCAATCACTCCAATTCTCAAAAAACCATCCCTGGACAATTTAGACTACTCGAACTACCGACCAGTGTCTAACTTGCACTTCTTTGGTAAGTATAAAGAACAGATGGCGACCTCTCAATACACAAGCATATGTCTACAAATAAACTATACTGTAAACAACAATAAGCCTATCGCCCAGGTCACAGTGTTGAATCTGCTTTACTACATGTTACTGACGATATATTAACTAAAATCGACTCAAAGAATTGTGTTGCCCTGGTTCTCCTTGATTTAACAGCGGCCTTCGATACTATTAACCACTCAGCTAATAGCTACCCTCACCGATTGGTTTGGAATCACTGAAGATGCTTCATCATGGATCAGTGACTATCTGTCAGATTGTACATTCTCTGTGCATGCGTCTACAAACTCTAAGATTTATCCTCTCTCTTACGGGGTGCCCCAGGCCAGTGCACTCGGCCCCATACTGTTCTCTGCGTATACTTCCCCATTATCCAAAATCATCACATCGTTCAATCTTGAATACCACCTATACGCCGATGACCGCCAACTTTGGTTCCAACTTGAAGAATCACCGAACAATCTGGTAAATATCGAAAGTTGTCTAGAATCAATATGCCAGTGGATGTCTGCAAATAAACTCAAAATCAATCCATCGAAAACCAACTTAGTATGCCATTCCTCCTCACCGCTCACCAAATGCCCGATTTCATTGACCTTCAATGGGGTTGCCATCTTACCCTGTGAATCTGCCCGAAATCTCGGTATTCTTTTTGATAGAAAATTAACATTCGAACATCACATTTCCGACGTCTGCAGAGGCTGTTTCTTCTGGCTTCGCCAAATCAGAAGCACTGCTCGCTTGATCCCTCAGGAGTGTGTGAAGCACTTAGTAATATCACTAGTGCTCTCTCGTCTTGATTTCTCAAATGCCCCTCTTCGTCGGTTTATCCAAAAAATCCGTCAATAAACTACAGCGCATGCAAAACTCTGCTGCTGGACTCGCGACTCAATCAAAGTGGAATGCTCCCTCTACTCCACTTCTTAGTCGTCTGCACTGGTTACCGATCCAGAAAAGAATAATTTTCAAGGTTATCCTATTTATTTTTCATGCTATTCGCAAGACTGGACCTATATATCTGCAACATTTGCTAACTATTAACCTTCCTAGTTATAACACAGGGCATTCCTCAGCCCCTACTTTAGCTTACAAAACTTATAAATCGAAACGTCTTGGTGGCAGAGCATTTTCTGTTTGCGCTCCTAGACTCTGGAACTCCCTTCCACTTTCACTTCGAAGCATAGACTGCTTTCAATCTTTTAAAACGGGACTAAAAACCCATCTGTATTAATCTGTAATGTAATGAGCTTGAATTTATATTAACGTTATTTTTGATATTGTATTACATTATTGTTGTATTGTAACTTGTAACTTGTATATTAACTAATAACGTTGCGTTGCTGACATGGCTTCCGCCATTTGCAGCGCTTTACAAATATATAATAATAATTATTATTATTATTTAAATAAAAACAAAATTTCCAATGAACCGTTAATAAAACACCAATTTAAAAGATCACTTTTAATGAATAATAATTGCAAGATAAATCACATAAGTCAATGAAATGAATGCCACATTTATAAATTTATATATCAATATCTCGATATTGTCATCCTATACATAATATCAATTCGACTAAACGGTGGCCCGCACTATCAGATATCTATGAGTTCAGTTCTTGAATGCAAGACCAAGTCCATCACCAATACGTAAGAGACTTAGAGATATTCTATCATCCTTGTGTAACTTCTGCGCCAGAGCACGAAGAGCAATTGCATCAATATTGGTTGTGCTCTCATTCAAAACTTCCTGGTGAAAAAGCATCTAAATCCGTAAATATTGAAAATAAAATGATAGTTCACAAGAATTCGCCAAAAAATTACAACAAAATTATATCAAAATTATAATCAAATAAAAATATAATATAATATAATATACATTATCTTTATTTCTATAAAAATATAAACGATTAAATCTGCCTTATGCATCACTAAATTATATTTTTATAAAATACTCAGAAGGAAAAACTATATTTAAAGTTAATTAATTCGAAATAGAAATATGTATTACATTGTCCAAGGCAATAATTCCTCCTTTTCTGACAAGTTTCAGGCTGAGTTCATAGTATGTGTCGTAGTTAACTTTATCAGCATCAATGCTCACAAAGTCAAAAGTACCTTCATGTCCAGTCTCAAGTAACATCTCTGGAAAATTAATATTAATTAATTTTTTCATTTATCGATTTATTAAGAGGGCAGAATTATTTCTGGTCTAATAGAAACCATTTTAAATGTAAATACACTGTATAAAAATACACAAGGGATGTTTATTAATTAAAACTGTAGATCTATTTTTTGGTATGATATATATGTATGTCTATATTTATTAGGATATTAAAATGCGGCGTTTGAAGGGGCTTTTAAATATAATATATATAAGTAAGTACTTAAATGACATTTT
>JAYRBW010060545.1:0-10723 GCA_036023295.1 Invenusta paracnida | reverse complement strand
AAAAATATATAAAAGTAGGTCATACGCATTATTGATTCTAAAACACTATATTATTTAATTGGGAAATTGAAAAGGTATACCTTTTATGCGCATTGAATGCGTATACGCATTACCGATACGATTTAACAATATAATTGAAATTGTACGCATTATCGGTGTTTGTAGTGAGTTATTCTTCAGCTTTTGGTCCTAGCAATGGGGAATTCTTATGTTCCGTGAACACGTTCAAACCAAATTTTGTATCCACACTGTCGAGCCGGCTAGGTGGAATAATATGCGCTTTGCATAAACAATAAGTGTTGCATTTTTAAACCAATTAAAAGAATTTTGATTGACTGAAAATATTTAACAAATTTAATTTCTGTCAAGCCAATTGAAAAGCTCCCATAGCCGGCTTGAACACTGTATGTAGGTACATGTCTTTTGTTTAGTTGCCCGTTGGTGAGCCTGTTCTTCTCCAGTTCGTCACATTGTTCATTGCAGAAGATTGTTTAATCAATTTGAATTCGTCTGTCGATATATATCGTTACATCGAGATATACATTTATTAACTTATAAATAATTTTGTTTTCTTAGAAAATGCACATCTCGTAAGGCATCGTTATCATTACCTTTGAGTATTTGGGCGCAAAAACTTTACATCCAAAAAGTTAAGCCGGTTTTTTTGACGTACTAATAGCCTCATTGAAGGTTCCAGTAAGGGGAATTTTATTCATCCGATCTGTGGAGCCTGATGTAGTTTGGCGAAAGCTTGTTGAACTTTTGTGTTAGGTAGTTTTATTTTCAGCATCTGATTTGATCACTGTAACTTTAGTTCGGTTAGTGGTGACCCAGATTAGGAAAGGAAAAGAAACCCAGCTTTAAAACCGAGAAGAATCGATTTTGAGACATTTTAGACGAATTTTTGCATTTAAAAGCTGCGCACAAACCATTTTGCTACACAACAATGGCGGATGCTGCCAAACTATTCGATGTGAGGGTTGATGTCACTTGCTCTATATTCTTTGGTATCTAGGCACTGCAGTGTAGTATGGCCGCCATGTCTTATCCGTGTCTGAACACGCAGAGTGCACTCAAGAAGATCCAAGCAACTTTACAGGAAACTTTATTCTGCCGACAAATATTATATATATATATATTTACGTAGGCTATTGTAATGACGCAAGATTGAAGATTATATATATATGTATGCACCTACAAATAATTATATTTTAAAGAATATGTATGATAATTTATTTCCTTACTTATGCAGTTTATCTAAAAATCAGTTTGCATTGTTGATGCTAATGAAAATATACCATTTACTTAATATAGAATTACAAATATGATGTCTTTCTTATTTGTGTGCATAATACACGAAGTTAGCCTGATATCCAGCGGGATGGGGCTCATGAAGACGCCCCTGCAATTGTTAAACTTACGAATAGGGTTGGAAACTTGGTATGTAATTAAACGAAGTTGTTTTGTAACATTCAATTGAAAAAATTGTCCAAAATGGATTAAAAAAAATTATTTATTATATTTCAAAAATTTATTATAAAATGTTTTATGTTTTCTGCATGGAAACTTATTGTTATTGTACTTCATGAAGCATTACATGAAATGAATCAGTACTCGAATCTTAGAGGTTTATCAATTGCGAGTTGAGAGATTGCATTTATTATTCAGAAAGTATGTTTTCCTCCTTTTTAGAAAAAAGTGCATGTTTAGGCCTTATGTCACGTGATCTTTGGGTGCACAGCAGTGAATATAGCGCTAAACTCTATTTTGGTGGAATTCAGGGAAGCTGACATTGCTCGCTTTGTTCATTAAAATATGACATCAAAAGTGCGGAGCCCCCGGTTTAGATAGGTTAATACGAGCACGATTAAATTGCACGATTGAGTCTACTTTTAATTTAAGATTGAGGTTGACTGAAGGGTGACCAAAAAGAGGAAGAATAATTACTCTGGAATTGTCAGACAGATTACTAATCAAGAAAGGAAGCAGATATTATTCAAGAACGAGCTAACACATGCATCATCGGGAAATGCGGGGATTGATTCTCATCGCCTTTCAGCTGACCATGTTCTTTTATTACCAATAACTTTTCTATTTTAGTCACAGCCTAAAATTTGGTTGACTTCTCCATAAAAGAATCATTGTACAACAACTCCCTCTTGTCAGAACTCTCCCGCGCAATCAGGCCAGTCTCATTTTCTCAACCTTCTCTAATCGCTTTCCCTTCGCTTTCTCAATTTAATTGTTTGATCGGTACTATAAAATATTAGTTGATACTGTTGTAGATTATGCATATATAATTACTACTCATTATTGTAATCTATATTTATAAGTTTAATTAAGGCTTATTTGGATGCCCGCAAGTATGTATTCTATTGCGGACATTTTTATAAATAAAAATTGCACGAGCATTTTTTCCCAAATACTAAAAAGTTTATCTCGCAAAAAATCCACTATACTGCTAAATTAAAGATAATTTTATAATTTATCGAGATTTGAAACAAACAACTTCCGTCCCTTCTAAAATATCACTGGACAGCAAATTCTGGACATTTGGTCTATTTAATGCACCTATATTTGATTATAAATGAGTTGCAATTCAGTTTTATAAATCGGGTTTTAAATTATCGAGGGCAATTATTACAAATTTATTTTTATACTTACTCTAATATTTTTGTACATATTCATTAATTAACGCATTTTATGCAAAATATACTTTATAAAATTCTCAAAAAGAAAACAAATAATCAATAATTATGCGATTTTATTATTTATTACGAGACAATTCAAAGAAAAGTAATGCTATTTTATAGTTGATACCTATTAAAAGATTTGATTATAATTTGTCAAGCATACCAAATGGAAAGATATAACGATAATAATAACAGAGGAGACAAATGACAAAGAACAATACATCCATAAATAAAAGAAAACTTGGACGGTATTAGTTTTGTAATTCAGAATTTATTATATAAAATACAAGGTACACAAAACAGTAATTGGAAAAATTATAATGATTTTTGAAATTCAAATAACAGCATAAATAAAATAATAAATAAAGTAAAGATGATAAGGTTAATAAAATTTTAGAAAAACGTGAAAAAAATTTAAGGCAATGGTTATTTTTATTGTTACATGTTTATTTTTAATGATTGTGCATAATATTACTTAAAAATTATAAAGTATAAAGCAGTATATTATTAATAGCTAAAATTATATCGTATACATAAATACTACTCTATTTACTGTAGTTACTATAAGCTACTAATACGTAGATGAAATAGTATTTTACCACAGATTTGCGCATTAAATCAATATGAATTCTTCATAACAATGGGTATATGTACAAACAATATTTTATAAATAATCAAGCATCTGCATGTAGTTAAATATTTACATTTAATTATGAGTATGTTAGGTATAACCTTTCGTGTAGTTAAACAGTATAACATTTCACATCTCAAATTTTAGATTATTAAAAAAAACTTTTTGGATTAATAATTTTAAGTATTATTATCCAACCTTATATAAATTTTACACATGAAATATTTCATCTTCATTATATTCTTAACATTGGAATAAATATTAAATAAACATCGTGAAATATGAAAATATTTAGATATTAAAACTCAGATAACGTTTGTTCATAATTATAATGACAAAATTGGAACATAATTGTATCATGAAATTATTATCGTAGTTTGTAATTAATAAAATATTTTTGTTGAATAAACATGTTTCAGTGCAGTTAACCAATATTTCACGAGACTTCAAATATATTTCCAAGCCATTTAGAAGTCAAAATATCGTGGCAATATAATTCCACGACTCACAAACTGTATTTCAAAACAATATTAAATACCAACCAATAAAATCTCTCTAAAGTATCTACCAATGAAATTGTACTACAACTTTCTGTAAAAATATGCGAAGCATTTAAGCTTGAAAGTTGGAGATTACTAAAAAAGGTCAGTGTTCAAAAATCTCTTTAATAAACGCTCTTAGCTTCTGGTTATTTACTTGTGGGCTTCTATTGGGAAGAGGGTCATCTTATAAGTCTAACAATATTCAAGTATTTGGTGATGGTCTTATGTCACATTGTACCGATGAGATTGATATCTGGTCATGGCTCTTAGAGTTTTTTGGATTAATCTGTTGAGTAATCGGATCACTCTCGTCAGAAAAGTAGACAAATTTTGAATTTGGCTGGAACGGATGAAATCGTCGTTCGAAAGATTTCTTGTACTCTTGAAGATCTGAAAGGTAAAAGAAGGAGTTGATTACCCACACATTTTGATACGACAAAAATTACCAAAAAGCTCACGCGGAATAGAAACTAGATATAATATAAACAAACGGCTCCTTCGCGGTAACCAAGCCAATGACCTTGACACTTTAGAATCGGCTAAATAGGTCATCACGGATTATTGTCAAACCTTTTGAGACAGTTTATATTGTTAATAGCAGTAACAATACACAAGCATACACTAAATGCCAAATAGAATCGCCACCCTAAATTTATGTGTAATAATTGAAGTGAGATTGTGAAAATGACCTCTACTTAACTTGCATTCGATATAGAGTCATTATACACGTAGATATTATTGCTGCTAATATAGAGCGAGTAAAAATATCACATTGCTCACGGATATTGATTTGCATAAATAGGCAGATGGTTAGGGTTAGGTATATGCCATCATAATAACCAACAAAAACAGTAAAATACAGTAATATTTAGGGTGGTGATTCCTTTTGTCACTTAACATGTAGATAGTAGGTAGGTGTGTAATTTGTGTGTAATTTATATGATATAATTTTGGGAATTTGGGTTAACAAAACACATGAATTCTGCGCGATATATGTATATTATAATTATATATAATTATGCTGATTTATACTGAAGTTGCATTTAACTCTGACTTTTATTGAGATATTCAGTATTCTACAAAACTCAATTGATTCCCCGTTTTGTTCTATTCTATGACCATTGTTAATATATGCAAAATCTGGGTCAACACCATTCTAAAGGTGATAATATACACTTGCATATCCAGAAATACTACTATATCATAATGTATACATATTATATATATATATTTACATAAGTAGGTATGCCTAATTCACTTCGCATAGTAATGATATTATATGTACCTAAGCCTCGCGGTTTGAACTATTTGATCTAAAATTGCATTACATACAATAAGCAACTTACGGCGAATACACCTATAAAGTTTGAGACAAGGTCTACGGACGCCCACATACCATATACAGACGGTAGATATTACTTAGAAGTGTCTAAAGTTTCAGGACTTGCTTATGTCGATGTTATCAACACGATGTAACATCTAGAATAGTTGTGTCGCTTGAAAATGGTATTAATCCTTACAATTACATTCAATACTTAGTTATTCTCACAAAACACACAAATTGTATATGCTTTTTAAATAGGAAATAGAAATTTAAAAAATCAGAATTAAATGATTATAAATGTGGCCTATGATATAATATCTTAAAATGAATATAAAATCGTACTAAGAACACCAATAATATACTTCTTAAATTAATTGTGCAAATAATCCAATAACATGCCATTCTCAAAGATCAAAAGGGAAGAATTGCAACTATGGTGTCGCCTCTATTCTACTTATAGCTCTATGGTGTCGCCTCTGTTCTACTTATAGCTCTATGGTGTCGCCTCTATTCTACTTATAGCTTTGTGATGTCGCCTCTGTTTCACTTATAGCTCTATGGTGTCGCCTCTATTCTACTTATAGCTTTGTGATGTCGCCTCTGTTCTACTTATAGCTCTGTGTTCTCGTGTATTTTCTACTTATAGTTCAGTGGATATTCTACTTACAGCGCATTATTACATTATAAAACCAGTAAAATTCAAGCGCTCACTCCTTTCAAAAGACACCTCAGTGTCAATGAGACTGAAATCTGCGGACTCAAGACACTCGTTCTTCAGTTGGCGGTTCCTCCGACACAGCACGAACACAAGAGCCACAAAGAAGAGGCAGCCAACAGCAAGAATACTTCCTAGTAACCAGGGCAGGTAGACCAGTTGCTGTGTTCCAACATTTGATTTGTCAATGGACGGGATAGAAGGTTGTGGCTGATTGGTCAATTGGTCAATTGGTGATTGAGGGATGGACGCGATAAGATTGGAAACATTTTTTGTGACAGTGGGAGGGAAGGACGAGCAGTGATCCAGACCAATTCGAGACCTCGATGAGTATCTGTGGCTTGTGGACCATGTGTTTGGGTTTGTGAAGGCCAACATCTGAGGGGATTAATTAGGGAGATATCAATTAGAATGCGTTAATATCGATTAAGGAGTAATTATTGATTTTTATGAGTTTGTAGTTAAATGTAAAAATGATTTAATTTTGGAAAAAAACCAGATATATGTCTCCAAATGTAATACTTCTATTTTGAACTATTTGCTATAAATGCCATAAATAACATAATTGACTTGAATATTTTGTTTTAGCTGATAGTCGTGAAGTTAAGACTATAATTGAATATTGCATATTGTATCTATTACTTATCAAAAAAGTTCAAAAGGTGTCATGTAAATACTTGTAACACACTAATTGTAAATATAGAAAGCAAAATAAAATGTTTCTCGTAGGTTATGCCCGAACCATAGTCTTGAAATACAAGATTAATGATTAACAGTGTTAACGATTAAATACACACCATATTTAATCTTATCTTGTGAGTAATCCACCGTATCTTTTCACTCACCCTGTATATTTGATATCTAACTCTAAAACACTAGATGGGACTACCAAAACAACTGGATAAGAAAACTCAAAGACGAAAAGCACATTAATATAATATTTTAGAAATTGAGAAAAATAAGACATACATAATATTTAAAATAAAAAATACGGATTTGACTTAATTATTATTGTTTTTCTTTTGTATATATAAAAGTACGAATCCGATATTTAACACAATAAATTGACGTTATAATTCATGAGTCAAGATTTTTCTTTATCAACAATTCAAACACTCTAAAAGTGTGCTTCATGTTATGAAACATATTTTCTAGGTTTGAACTTTTGATAAGTTTGCGTCGCATGTGTTTCGAACACTTAAACAGAACTGATAAGACAAAAGAACTCAACTGGAATAAATATTTACTATTTTCCAGGAACAACTGAAAGGTTCCTCAACCCACGTTATATACGGAGCTACAATAGAAGTGGCTTTGTAGCCATAGAAAACCTTAATATCCGACTTAGTGGCCGGCTTCTTAATGCCTATGTGCGCGCGCGTTCGTTGGTTTATGAAGTCTGTCAGTGTTGTTATATTAGGCGGAAGGTAACTTATCATAACAGAGTCGTCCTTAGATAACACATGAGCAATATATGTACATATACTATTATAGTATATTTGAAAAGTATAGTACAGGAAAAGACTTTCCAGTAAATATAATAGTTATATAGGATTCGAAATAGTAATGTCTATATTTGCCATATATATTATGTTTGCCTTACACAGTACCAAAAATATAGTGCATAATACGTACATTGATTTTATATACATTGTATTTACGAAATATATAAAGGATCAAAATAATAATACACAAATATAGTAACATTATGCGTGCAATAGAACTCCTGTATCTCGGGTCTCACACCAACTAAATATAATTAATGATGCAATTATAACGTTCAAAATACAGAAAAGTCACAGATTTAGGAACATATTTAAAATAGATATAGTCAATCTAGCTTTATAATGATTAATAATGGGCTTTGGAAATTATTTAGCCCGACATTTTATGTACATATGTACATTGTTCCAACAAATTGTTCCAAGACAAAATAATCACACATTTCTCCTTTGATTCCTTTCCTCTCTCTCTCTCCTTAATCCTAGACCTCTCTTCACATTCCTCCTTTGATTCCTTTCCTCTCTCAATCCTTAATCCTAGACTTCTCTTCTTATTCCTAATCTTATTCCTTTCCTCTCTGAATCCTTAATCCTAGACCTCTCTTTGCATTATTCCAGATATTAGCTCATTTGTACTTTTTTATTCTTCAAAAGTCATTCTTTCTTACAAAAAAATCTACACCATCATAATATTATTTTAAATTTGAGCCACAATAATATCTTTCGAATTCACATTTCTTTCATATGCTATAATTAGTAATACCTCAAACACAGATCTAAAAAACACTCCGAACTAACGCATCGTCTCATGTAAAACAAAACGCATCTCATAAAACATACAGAAATTTAGAACACTCTATCCGTGCTAACATGCACAAGAGGTCTCATTAATTCGTGTTGGCACAATGCACGAGGTAATAAACGCGATGTAAACATTCATTACATGAATTACGAGACTCCAAGATATTTCTACTGAATCTACTCGACAACAAAGTAATACATTCATTTGTGCTTTTAAAACAACGAGACGTTCTTAATGAGATGTGAATAGTATAGATGATAATTTAATGACTTTATATATATATTTACATATATTTTGGAGCACCCCCATAATATAAGATCGATGTATATAATAATCGTTTTTTATAATTAACTCTATCCAAACTTGTGAGGGGCTTTAAGACCCTGCGCTGCCATATCTTTGCGGTGATGTTTTAATGAACAAATGGAGCAATGTAAACTTTCGTGAATTTTCCCAAAATTAAGTTTTACAACTGTTAGTGCTATATTCATTATATTTTGCATCCTATTTGGCCATTATTCACTGGAATATGTTAAAAACACTTGTTGGTTTAGTTAGGTGTGGGGTTTCAAAACTCTAATTATGAATTTATGGTTGCGCAAAAAACCTCGGTATCTAGTGGATACGTTTCAGATCATTTACGAACGCAAATTTATAAAACTTCACATTTATATTAATTTACCAGTTAGGTATTACACGAGTATTGTATATCGATTATTGTAATTTCTATAACCTTTATCGTATTTCGTCATATGCATGGTCCATGGACATCTACTAGATACTGATACTTCCTGCTTCGTAAACAATATCTTGCTATCTTCAAATAATAGCATGCAGTCATGTATTTGTTTACACGAAAATATACACATATATATATATATATTAATACATAATGGGACTAGACAATATATTACATATATACTGATATTATGCTGAGTTATTCTTAGTCTAGTCCATGTTCAAATTGATTCACTAATGAAGTCAACTCTAACGTGCATATTTATTAATGTGTATTGATTCATTTTGTAAAGTCGCTCATTACATTAAACATAAAATTAGAGTATATGAAGTACAAATAATACATGTATTTTCCATCTACGGCTCACCAAATAAAGTGATGTAAAAATATGTGGGAGAAGTGTTTCCTCAGATATCTCGTGTGTTAATCCATAAAAAGACAAAATGAGTTTGTGAATGCGCATAATTCGATAACTATATTCTTTGTATTCGAAGTTTTGACGGTAACTTATTATATTAGAAACAATTATTTTTAGGCTAAAATAGTGCTTTCAATATAAGTTAGAAAAAATACTATTATTGAATTGGTGTTTTTTAAAGAAAGGGGAAACAAATATTAATTCTTTAGATATCGATCGAAGGATCTTTCGCGAATGTTCGCCGTTTATCAAGCGGACGACTCTAAGCGCCCTGGAGTCTATTGTGCATTCACAATGAGCGACTTAACACGCTCTGGAAATTGGTCGTAAACAAATTCACATTACTGCAATCAATAGAGGAAAACTGGGCCATCTCCTTAAATAATGTGGACGCGCACAGCACCAAACAATTTAAATTGGTTAATTACATAATTATTATATTGTACAACGACGCAAATAACATTCTTATTTAAGCAACAAACTCAGTGCAGGAGTACCAATTGCTCCGAATACATCGACTTTACGGCGCTATTTATATAACTTGGTATGGGCGAGGTACAACGAGAAATATTAAATAAAAATACTATATATAACTTGCCATTATTAAAGCTATGTTAAGCACATAGTTTTGTAGATTTTATGCTTGTAAGTATAACAGTGAACAGTCGTCTTCCGATAACTGTCGAATAGTGAGATATCGTGAGTTTTGGGACACTTTTCCGATCTATCAAATGTTAAAATAGGTCTATTGCCCGGATAAAAATACCATCATATACTTAAACAAATTACTGTTATATTGATTTAAATAAGTTGCAGATTTATCGATTTATAGAAATTGCTGTTGTATCGATTTATAGAAATTACTGTTGTATCGATTTATAGAAATTGCTGTTGTATCGATTTATAGAAATTGCTGTTGTATCGATTTAAACAAATTGCTGTTGCATCAATTTAAACAGATTTTTTTTCATCCGGTATAGTTAAAAATTTACTTTTCTATATTATTGTATAAATGTATTTTTATCAAATGAAATATTTGGCTGATCGTGATTTCTAGGACAAAAATGTAAATGAATATATCGACGGTCTCGCAATAAAAGGTCTTATCTCCAAATTTAAGGTTTTTCACTTTTTTTAATTTTTGGACTCGTTGTCCAATAATACATCATTCCTTAAAATATTATAAGTTAATTTAAATTAAAACTGCTATTTTTTTAATTACAAGTTTTCAAATAAAAAGACCTATCTCCTTATTGAAACATTTTTGTTGCAATGAAATGTCTTATATCCGAAATAAAAAGACCTATCTCCAAATTAAAAGATTTTTGTTGCAATGAAATGTCTTATATCCTCAATT